>MU854393.1:0-127086 GCA_033296685.1 Parachaetomium inaequale | reverse complement strand
TGTTGTTGTTGTTGTTGACCAACGCGCGGATATCCATTGCAGGTGCCAGAGCCGGCTGCCAGTGGCCGTTGTGGGTGCCAGCGTTGTGGTGGGTGCAGTGCCGCGGTGGGTTTTTTGGTGGATACGGGGGATTTCTATCGCAAGTACGTTGCTATAGAAAGTGCTAGAAAAGTGACCTGGGTGGGGAATTTCATCAGTGGCTGCCCAAAATATTGGAAAAAGTGGGCCACTTCACACGCTAACATTCAGAATCCTGGAGGAGGTGTACATCGGATGAGTGGTAGATCCCAACGGACCCTGACAGCGATGGAGCGGGGCCACGGCCGTCCTCGGGGTTATTCGGCATGCCGTGACCGACGGTCGGTGCGAACGCGTGGCTTAGCTGTTTTTTTGGGGTTCAAGACAACTAGTTGGCCCTGCCTTCTGCCCAACAGCCAGCCGACCGCCAACTCCAGGCTGTGAGATGCACTGCCGGCCAGCGGCGCAGCGCCGCATCGCCTGTGTCGTGAGATTGAAGTGGGGCCATCGCGGTCCCGAGACAGGACTGCAAGGCACCGATATGTACACAGTAAGTGTTGGCGCGCTGTTGGGAATAAACGAACCACGAAAGGCCAACAGCAGGTCAACGGCCAACAGGCGGGAACCGCCTGATGAAACTCGGTAGCTCTGTGGCAGGTCAAGCACTTTCTCGCTGATATAATTCAAGACCATCTCTCGGCTGACCGGTGCGATCCGGGGCACCAGACACTCGCGAAAGAAACGCTCGACGTCATACTCGAGTGCATATCCCATGCCGCCGTGCGTCAGGACCGGCCCTCTCGCACGCTGCGAACGCAGCCCCGGCCGCCAGATACTCCGCGCTATTGCAGGCCACGCCCACGGCGTCCGGGAGGATGGACGAGTCCGTCCTGCTCTGATCGTAGAGCCGGGCTGCGTGGTATGTCGCCAACTTTACGACCCATCGGACTGCTTCACAGCAGCAGTGGACGGCCTAAGCGTGTCGAGCCCCGAATTGGGCTCTGTGACGCCAAAACACACGCGCCACTTGCCCGAGATGATATCTGGAATTGTGCTCCGCAGCTGCCGGGCCTACCAAAGTAACCAAACCGCGCCAGGGGCTGCGTCGCGTAGACGTTGGCATGGATCGACTGGGCCCCCTCCATGCCGGCCCCGGACTCGTCGATGGTCTGCATCATGACGGTCGCCTCTGAGATTCCGAGGCCGGACCCTCCCAGCGCCTCCGGCAGAGCGATGCCGAGCCAGCTATCCTTGGCGAGGGCGGCGTGGAAGTCTGTGGGGTCCTGCTCCTGCTGGTCGCGTTCTTGCCAGTAGGTGTTCGGAAACCGGGAGCAGACTTGGGCGACTGCGTTCGGACTGTGAGCTGTGTTTCGGTGAAGCCTGCTGTCGACATGAGATGACGACGCGCTGTGGTCGAGAAGGCCGCCGTCGTTGTACTGCGATGGGTCGATGCGCGTGTGGCGTGGAAGCCTGGCTGTTTGAAGTATCATGAATCGTCGCATTGTTGCAGAGAAAAGTCCGAGACCAAACCCACGGCCCATAAAATTTCGAATCCACCGTGATGATGGTTGCCATCTGGCATCCTCATGATGGAAGTCGCGACCCGATGCTCAGACCAAAGTGGAGTTGGAGCCTAGGACGGTGGGGTCCCACCGTTGCAGGTCCCACAGATGAAGTTGCAGGAGTCCATTACCCTGACGTGCCTGATGAGCCTTGATTGATTAAGCCTTCAGCCTTGCAACCCCACACTGACGAGATCGATCGACTTCAAACAACAAAATCCGAGAACATCCGAGGACCCAACACCACGCTCTGTGGATCCATGATACAACCCAAAGTAAATCAACTATCATATCCAAACCAAGCCCCACCCAACTACACCTGCTATAAGTATTCCCCGCATAGCTGAACTGCTGGTGAAAAAGGAAAGATGCTGTTCGTATGACGGGGGAGATTGCGACGGGAAGGTAATGCCAAGGGAATATCCATGAGGTGGATATGATAGTTATGTACATTGAAATTTGAATCTATCACAAAAATATCCCTAACCATCACCACGTGTCCCATAATTTACAACATTCAGGCCCCCTTAAATTCTTACAAGACGTGCAATCACACATCAAAATTCCCACTCCTCACCCTCCCCCCCATCCCCGGGCCCTCCGCCCTCTTCCTCTTTTGCTCCGCCTCGACCGTCTTCCAAAACAACTTCGTATCCCTCACCACCCGGACCCGCTCAATCTCCTCCTCCATCTGCCGCATCTTCCTGACCCGCAGCTCGTTCAGCGTGCGGTGGTTCCCCGTCCCCTGCAGCGCGGCAGGCTGCCACATGGCGAGGCGCGTCATGACCCATTTCGTGGGCACGTTGACGCCGTAGAGCAGCAGGGCGAGCGAGAACTTGTCAAACGCCAGGAGCAGCGAGAAGAAGATGACGACGATGGAGATGCCAAAGACGTAGTAGAGCTCCTGCGCCAGCGTGCCCAGGCCGATGCGGTAGTCTTGGATGTTCATGCCGAAGACGCTGGTGATGAAGGAGAGGGGGAGCTGTTCATCTGCCGGTTAACGCGAGTTGTGGGAATTAAGGGGGAGTGGCTTACGAAGATGATGCTCAGCACGGAGAACAGCATGATGGACTTTCCCTGGTTGGACTGCTCGACGCTGTTGGCGACGGCCTCCCAGGCCGAGACGATGCCGGCGTAGCGGTTCTTGGTGTCGAGCAGGTCCTGCAGCCGCTTGTGGCAGTACTCGGCCGCCGTGTACAGCTTGTCGATCTGCTTGTACTGGTCCGAGAGGAACAGCTCGGACTCGTCTGCGCACTCGAGCGTCCAGTTCGCGACCGACTTCTTGTCGTCCGACACCTCCTCGTCGTCGTAGAGTGCCTCTCGCATGCGCTTCACGTCGCGCAGGACTGGGGTGCGTGGGAGGGCGGCGCCGAGGCCGAGGCCGTACTTGGGCACGAGGGTGCGGGCTACGTGCACGTGGTACTGCTCGAGGACCTCGCGCTGGATGGACTTGATCTGGCGGATGATGCCGAGGTCGCTGAGGATGTTGTCTGCTTGTCTCATGAGGCCCGCCTCGGGATTAATATTCATAAGTGCTTTGTGCGCCTCGGCGATCTGGGCTTTGTCGGGGGAGCCGTATGCTGCCCAGATGTTTTGAGCGAAAACGGCGAGCTCTTGGCGGGCGGCAAGTTCTCGTGTTGTCTGTCCACGAGTCAGAGGTTGTGGTGGGAGGGAGTTTTTACTTTGCTCACCACGAAGTTGATCGAGTCATTGAAGATGTAGTTCATCAGAGGCTGCCGGTCCTCGAACGTGATATTCTCGTAGAACACCCGACAGCATACATCGAACACTGTCAAAACAAGATCATATAGGTTGCCGATCTCCCGCTCTCCCTTTCGTAGCTGGTTCCGGATGCGTGTGTGCACGCCAGAGGGATCACTGGCAAAGTATGAGCCCCAGCGCTGCGGGAAGCTGGTGATGATTGTGTCTGCAGATGTCAGTCGAGATCTCCTCCTGCTGAGCGTCGAGGTACTTACTCTCGTCAAGCATAAATACCCAAAGCTGGTCCACCATCAGGAGCCTCGAGACGGTGGCTCGCTCTGCGGCGCAATCCGAGCACTGGCACCACTTGCTGCAGCCCTCGCGGGTTGTCTCTCTGACCTTGACCGTTGCCCTGTACACAATCTGGTCCTGGTCGAGCTTTCTCGTGTCGCGCAGGAAATTGGCGTACTCGTTGAACGACTGGTGGAGGGTCCGCCGCGGGTGCAAGGGCGGGTTCGCGTACAGGTACTCCCCAATGAGCTCGTCGTCTTCGTACGAGGTCATCAACTTGGCGATGCGGGCAGCGCAGAACAGGATCCTCCCAACTACCCCGCGACGGGTGTTCGCGCGCATCGCCAGGGGCCGGAAGTGATTCATCGACGCCGCGATCGTTTCCTGGGCCACGGCAGACAGGGACGTCACGTTGATATGGTGCCCTCGCAGCTCGTTGTGGAAGTTATCCTCGACCCTGTCGTGGACTTTTGAAACCGAGGCATCCCGCAAGGTGGCAGTCCGAGTGGCCTGCTCGATCGACTTGGATTGGCCCTCCCAACCTTGGGCCGTTTCCCAGTGGAGATAGGGTGACTGTCAGGGGTTAGCGGGGAGATGCAAAGGGGGAAGAAGCATGACTCACAAATAAGCACATGGCATTGGGGTTCCCAGGTCCTCCTTTGACAACCTCACAGCCTGGCTCTAACTGCCGTGTGTGGGGAGCGCCGTGGCGGTCAACACCCTTCACATGGCCACGCCAGCCGACGCGGCGTAAGATCTCGTGGGTCTTGGGGTTGCTCTTGGTCTTCTCGAAAAGATCCCCCCTGTCTGGCCTCACCTCGTTGTAATGGCGAGCAATGGCCTCTTCAACCCAAGACATGTTATTAGCAGGGATGTGAAACCACCGGAGCACCCCCTCCTCGCACTCCTCCATCAGGACGCTCCTGTCGCCGTCCCTGGCGAGGAGGTCGACCAGCGGCGTCGTCTGGTCGGGGAAGCTGCCCTGCAGCTTGGGGTGAGAGTAGGGCTCGCCGCCTTTGAAGTAGACGGCACCGGCCTGCAGCCCCTTGTACGTGTGCTCCTTGCTGCCCTGTCCGGCATGTTGAGACGTTGTCAGCACAGCGGCGATGTTGGGTGCTGACTCTGTTGAGAGCGACTTGCCGCCGACTCGGATGCTCGGGACGTTGACCTGGCTGCTCCGGCTGCCGATGTGCAGGCGGGACAGGGTGTTGGCCAAGGTCCGCTCGACCTTCCGCGGCTGGGGTTTGGACCGGAGGTCGGCCAAGTGGTCGGCCATGCGGGTCGTCCAGAATTCGCCATCGGGACGGGAGTCGACATGACATCGGACTTGCTGAACACGCGACAGCCAGTGGTTCACTTGGCCGCTGAGGTCTTCGTGCGCGTTCTGCAGGTGCTTGTCTCGCTCCGCGAACCTGAGGCAGCGGGTGAAGTGCAGCAGGTCGTCGTGTGGGATCGGTAGACATTCGGATCGTTTGGGCTTCGGCCTGCCCTTTGGTTGCTCTTCCAACCCCATCTCGGCAGCTGACCAAACGAAGCCCTGCCAAGCCGGGTTGGGTGATGGTGATGCCTGGCACGAAGTTGGAGACCTGGTTGCCGGAGCCCGCTCCAGTTGTCTCTGGCCGGATTCGCTGACTCCCTGCCTGCACAGGCTGCACTCGATGAAGTCGTCGTTGGCGCCTGGCTCACAGATCAAAAACTGGATCGATCCGAAACCTTGTTAGCACATAATCTGGGCCCGATGATGGGCCCGATGATGGGCCCGATGTCATCTTAAGGGTCCATATCCTTCATCAGGTGGATTGCACAGCCCAGGCACCGATCCCCAAGTTGCATGTGCCGCTTCGGGTTCTGTTGCTTCCTCGGTTCGGGTCGGATTGCCAGTTGCGCGCCTCTCAGGATTCCGCCCGACTGTCCCTGCGCCGGGCCTGCGGACCGCGCCTGAGCTTCCCAACATGCTGTGGTGACGCTGTTCCAGATGCTTCAGGAGCTGAGTCTGCTTGATCATTAGGGCGCGATTTTGGCGCTCACAATTGGTTCGCGAGGCCCTGTGCCTGGCCACGCCGCACTGCTGCAGTGGCAGGGCAGCTCAACAACTGCACTCCTGGGGGGTTCTGGGCGGTGTTACAGGTATTTTGGGAGGGGCGCGGCGTCAAATAACTACTGCACAGCTAAAAGGCGGACACAACCCACATGTTGAGAGCACAGACCATAACGCCGAGTCTCGCACTCTAAATGGACCTTGGGGCTTGTCGGGCACTCGGGGTTGGCAGAAAGCCAGGAACCTCGGCCAGAAAGCCCAGGACCTGGAAGCTGCCCAGTGGGTTTGGGCGGGGCAGGGTTCGGCCCCGAGCCTGCCATGCCCATTGCATACCTGTAACTAACGGCAGGAACAGCTGGAGTGCTGACGAATGCGAAAGAATTTGGCCCCCACCCGCACATCACCAGGTCGCCGCTTCCATCGTCTCCCTCCGCCCTTGCAGGTTGCAATCGCCGAACCAACAAACCGCGCTCGTCACCAATCGATTCCAACCTTAACTGCTCAATCCAACAGGCCATGTCATGCTCCCAGGTTCTGTAATATGAGATCTACGCAAGCCCCTTGCTCTTGGCGCCCTCTCTGCCCATATTTTGGGGGCCGTCGCCCCGACAGTTCTGGCTTAGACTCGGTCTCCAACCATTACCATTCCATGCTTGCCCGGCCTTTTTGACTGCACGTGGAGAAGACTGCTTTCCTGTAACCCCGACGCCTACGTTGGCTATTCGTATCCAGTTGACCACCATGGAGAGACGACCCGTGAACCACTCAGCCCCTTACGGCCACGCGTGCATGAGCTGCTTCAAGGCCAAGTGCCGCTGTATCCCGCGGCACGATGGCCACGGGTGCCAAAGGTGAGCCTTGTAATCTGGCCGGATGGGACTCTGGGTGGATGCTCAAACTCGGTGTTTTCATTGCAGATGCCACCGCCTGAAGAAACACTGCGCTCCATCGAACTCGGTTCGCCGCCGCGCCGTCGACCAGAAGCAAGACTCGGATGGCCGGATCGCCCGCCTCGAGGGTCTTGTCTCGCTGCTACAGTCGCGAAACGTCAACGAGGGCGACCCAACAGTCGAGCTGGAGCATGGAGTTTCCTCCGGTCTAGAAGGCCTAGACGGGGTGGAAGCCTTCATGGCCCCCTTTCTTACAATGCCCGGCGCCGACATTCCAAACGCGGGAACGCCAGAAACGCCCGAGTCCTCGGCAGCGGCCTGTCTCGACACGTTCCGCTCCCACATGTTGCCGCATTTCCCATTCATCCACCTGCCCGCTCAGGTAACGGCTCAGCAACTACAGCTCGAACGCCCGTTCCTTTTCCGCGCCATCGCCTGTGTCGCGTCTCCTACATCGTACGAGAAGCGGACGCGCGCATCCGAGTTCAAGCGCGCCCTGTGTGGTAGGGCCTTCCTTCAGCAGCAGGACGAGAACGATATTCAGCCCGATCGGATGGACCAGGCGATCGACTTTTTGCTTGGCCTCCTAACCTACGTCGCCTGGGGTTGGGACCACCTGCTGAGCAGCCGCCTAATCATGCTGGCCGTGTCGTTAGTCGGTGAGATGCGCCTCGACAAGCCCGGGCCCCCGGATGTGCACACACTGGGGTTGTTGCCTCCAGACATCATCGGATATGGTCACGGCCCCGCGATAAGAGAGCATCTCCTGGAACGCCAACGCGCCGTCTTGGCATGTTTTGTGCTCAGCTCCGCCATCTCGGCCTACTCTGGGCAGGTAGACGCCCTGCGCTGGACGCCTCAGATGGAGCAGGGCCTCGCCGCCATAAGCGCCAACGCAGAGTTGCAGACCGACGCTATCCTGGCCCTGCAGGTGCGCCTGCAGTTAATCGCGGAGCAAGCTCTCCACGAGCGCGATCAGAGCCACGAAACAGACCACGCCGCCGCCGAGGCACTCCTGGCACAACTTGAAGAACTCCGGCCAGCAGTCCAGCAACACAAAGGTAAGGACTCGCCGCCCACAGAACTTGAAGGCTGGTTTTGTTATGAACGTGTAATGCAATTTACGGTTCCTTTTTCTACCGATTTCTGCTTTCTATTTTTGTTCTCTTTCTTTTTTGATATCTCAATTTCTTTCTGTCCTTTTCTCTCTCCTTCCCATCCATATCCTTTTCCCTTCTTCTCTCCTGATTTGAAAAGTTTACGTAGGCAACCATCAATAGTTCCATACTGACAACCAAACAAGGGATAAACTACACCCTCCCAGCCCACTTCCACGCCACCGAACTCACCCTCCACGAAACCCTCCACTCCACCACCACCCCAACCAATACCATCCCCCAAATAACAGTAACCGCCTGCCCTCCCCCCGGAACCCACACCACCCTCCCCCAAAACAACAACACCAACACCAACACCACCAACAACATCCCCCCCAACCTCGCCCACCTCTGGCACGCCCTCCTCGCAATCCAGTCCACCTCCGCCACCCTCCTCGCCCTGCCCCCCGCCGACTTCAGGGGCATGGCCTTCCCGCAGTGGGCGCAGCTCACGCGCTGCCTCGCGGCGCTGCACCGCTTCGAGACGTTGCGGGTGCCGGACCCGCGGTGGACCGCGGCGGCCGTGCGGGGGGTTGTGGATTTGCCGGTGTTGCTTGGGGGGTTGGTGGGGAGGCTGGAGGCGGCTGGGAGGGAGGTGGGTGAGGGCCCCGGGGGGGGGGGGGGTGGTGCGGGTAGTGGTGGTTTTATGGGGTTGGCTGGGGGAGTGAGGAGGTTGAGGGAGAGGGTTTTGAGGGAGAGGGTTTTGAGGGAGAGGGTTTTGAGGGAGAGGGAAGGGGGGGAGATGGGAGGTGCGGTTGGGGCTGGGGCTGGGGTTGGAATACCTGAGGGGGAGGGGATCGTGATGGGGGCGCAGAAGGGGTTTTTCAGGAATCCGCGGTTTTGGTTGAATCATTTTTTTACCGAGATTGACTGAATGGGGTTTGAATCTGGTTTACCTATAGACAGGCACATATCGGTTCCTACTAATTACTAGGTGCTTCACTCAGATATATCACACCAACATGACCACTTCAACCCCTGCCGCGATATAAGCCTTCTTAAGACCCCGCCCAGCACTGTCAGCCCTTACACGAACCTCCACATTCATGTTTCAACATGCGCAATACCATCTGCCATGGCATGAACTTCCACAATGCTTGTCCTTGAACTATGACTATTGCTCACCAACTATCACATACGAAGGGTATAACCAAAGAAAGCTGTCATGCAAGAACAGACCACCCAGAACCGCCATCAGCTATGCTCACAGCGCCTCAGCCCTCGCCTTGATCTCCTGGTTGAACTGTGCCATCGCCTCCCTTGCAATCTTCCCCTGGCCCTCGTTCTTCTTGAACAGGAATGCCAAGGCGCCCTTGATGTCCTCGTTCTGCACCAGTGTTGTCCCGCCGGGTGTCTTCTCGCTCTTCTTGAAGAAGAAGCGGCGCTGGCCGATGAGGAGGACCCCCATGAATCTGCCGCGCCACTCGAATGTGGCGGGCGTGTTTGTCTGCGGCCGGGCCATATGGGTCAGTCGGGGTACAATAACAGGAGCCTCTGTTTCTGTATGACGACGGCGAAGATGGGGCTTGGGGAGGAGGTCATCTGCGTACCAGAACCTTGGGCTTCACGACGGTGCCTCTGAAGTCGCTGTGTAGCCTGTCTCCAGGCTTGAGCTCCAGCCCGGGCTTGCTCTTGGGGGAAGTGATGGCGAGTCCGGTTGTCAGCCACGCCGACCAGTGGTTGAAGTCTAGCAACTGTGCATGGTCAGTGGCAGAAAAGGGGTATCCAGATTCAGGAGGGACATACAACCGCCCTGACCTCGTCAGGGGAGCGGTTGATTTCGATCTCGGCGGATATGTGCACCATATTGGCTTAGAGGAGTTGGATGCGGGCTGGGGAGGGCAGGCATGTCCTTGGGGAGGCCGGGAGGTCACCGGGAGATGTATATCACATCACCCTTCGTGGTCCAAGGTCAGCAAACTGATTACAAACACAGGGGCGGTGTCGTAGTTCGTCTTCACAGACTCTTCTCGATAATATGGGCCCTTGCCAAGGCTGAATTCCGTTGCGGGATGTTTGTCAGTGTTGGAAAAGGCCCCGAGCCAGGGTGGTGTCAAGGGCGCGAACGGATTTCAAGGGTCAATTCCGGTCGGATCGGTTCCTGGTCTATGATACGGACAAACCCCCGACCGAATCTGGATATTCCTGTCGGAAACTAACGACAAATCAACCAAGCACATTGTGTCCGAGATTCAGGGCAATAGATACGTTACCTTAGCTTAATATCATCTTGTATGTTTCCGCAGTTGAACAATTCCCCTCATGCTCGTGTGAATTACCCGACCTGGCTTGATCGCGCCAAGAACTGCCAACGACACGCTCAGGGACACCTTCAAGCCGACACCATGGCCCCGTCATCTACCGATCCAGACATTGACGCGCCGCAGAGTTCCTCCAAGAGCTCACAACCCAGCTCGCTGCAAAATGGAACCGACGCCGAGAAGAACGCGGCAAGTGCCACCCCAACCCCAGAGGACACTCGCGGATACCCTTCAGGGATCGCGCGTATCTTAATCCTCGGGCCCGTCACCCTGACCTACTTCCTCTTCTTCCTCGACCTGGCCGTCGTGTCCACCGCCGCTCCGGCCATCACCTCCGAGTTCAACTCCCTAATCGACGTAGGATGGTATGCAAAACACTAACCAAAATCACCGTCCATTAAGTTGCTAACGCCTTTGCGTAACAGGTACGGCGGCGCCTACCAGCTCGGCAGTTCAGCCTTCCAGCCCCTGACGGGCAAGATCTTCCGCTACTTCTCCATCAAGGTCCGTTCCCACTCCATCCCACCTCTTATCGGATAACATCTGACACATACGCTTCTGTCCAGTGGTCCTTCCTGGCCTTCTTCTTCATCTTCGAAATCGGCTCCCTCATCTGCGGCGCCGCTCAATCCTCGCCCATGTTCATCGTCGGCAGGGCTATTGCCGGCGCGGGCTCTTCGGGCATATCGAACGGTGCCTTGACCATCATCTCTGCAGTCCTGCCGCCTCGGGAGCAGGCGAGATTCATGGGCGTCAACATGGGCCTTGGGCAGCTGGGGCTGGCGCTGGGTCCGATTGTGGGCGGGTTGTTTACTCAATACGTGTCTTGGCGGTGGTGTAAGTGGCCCCCATAACCCCTTTTCCACCGGTTCATGTTGGTAGGCAGTTGACGATGAGCTGTTCAGGTTTCTACATCAACCTCCCCGTCGGCGGCGTCGTGGGCATCCTGCTCCTCCTCTTCCGTATCCCCGAGCCGGAATCCAAGCCGCCTGCACGAGAGGTCCTTGGCACGGCTATCAAATCCCTCGACCTTCCGGGGTTTATGCTCATCAGCCCCGCCGCTGTAATGTTCCTTTTAGGCCTGCAGTACGGTGGCAACCAGTTTGCCTGGGATAGCTCGGTGGTCATTGGCCTCCTGGTCGGCGCGGCAGCCCTCTTTATCCTGTTCCTGTTCTGGGAGCGCCGCCAGGGGGATGAGGCTATGGTGCCGTTTGCCATGTTGAAGCATCGCATTATTTGGTACGTCAAATTCCCGCTCCTTTGCCCCTTACGGTTCTTGTGGCTCCCAATAGCACCCACGTCCCGAGACCATGCTCCTGCTTTCGAGCTGCTCGATATCCCGATTAGAAATGAAACAGCTGACATCCTTGAACAGGTCGGCCGCTGGTAACATGTTCTTCCTAATGGCCAGTGTCCTGGTTGCGGACTTCTACCTCGCTATCTACTTCCAGGCTGTGCACGACAACTCGCCGCTGATGAGCGGTGTGCATATGCTGCCGACGACGTTGGGCCTCGTCTTGTTTACCATGATCTCAGGGACTATGAGTATGTTCTTTTCTCATACCCTCCCCTGCTTTCTCTGTACCCCTGCTGACCATGCTGGCATGTAGTTGAGGTGTTCGGGTATTATCTCCCTTGGGTTGTCACAGTACGTCAAACCTGTGTTCCCCTTTTCCCTTTAGGGGCCCCCGTGGCTCCTTGTGGCTCCCGAGACCTCCAGAGCCTTTGTTCCACGCTCCTTCCGATGCCCCGATTAGGAAAGAAATAACTGACACTTTTGGACAGGGGAGCGCATTAGCAGCCGTTGGCTACGGCCTCCTATCCCTCCTAAGTCCTACAACCACGGTCGCCAACTGGATCGGCTACCAGGTCTTGTACGGCGTTGGCGGAGGTTGTACGGCCGCAGGTGTAAGACCTCCGAACCCTTATTCTAACCCTCCGCTCACATTGTCCGTGTCTTCCAGGCGTACATCGCAATCCAAAACCTCGTCCCCGCCCCCCAAATCCCCACCGCCATGTCCATCCTCATCTTCTGCCAAAACATGGGCGGCGCGGTCTCTCTCGTCGCCGCAAACGCCATCTTCAGCAACACCCTGCGGTCGCAGCTCCAGCAGCGTATCGCCGAGATTGGCGTCTCCCCGGACGTCATCGTCAACTCTGGCGCCCGCTCAGTCCGCGAGTTCGTCTCGGGTAGCCAGCTCGCTGCCGTCCTGGAAGCCTACAGCAAGAGCGTCGACACGGTCATGTACCTTGGGATTGCTGTCAGCGTCGCTGCCTTTGCCTTTGCTTGGGGTTTGGGGTGGAAGGATATCCGGGTTGAGAGGCAACTGAATGCTATTCAGCTGCAGGGGTCGGATGCCGATAATGGGGAGTCGCCGCCTGCTAAAAGGGAGTGAACTTCACCCGGTGAAGCATGGTGGCAGAGTGAGGGTGGCGGGCCCTGTTGGTGGTGTTCAAGTTGGGGTGGTATCTTACACTGGGCGGACCAGCGCAATAATCTTGTTCTTTTGTTTGTGGAAAGCATGTGAGTAGACTTTTAGAGATGGGGCAGATATTGGTTAAACTTGAACCAGGGGCTTAGAGTTTTATGTATCGTTTGTCCATGCTGCTTTTCGGTTCCACTTAAACAACTCAGGGGCTTGGGGTTAGAATAAACCTCGTACGTTTCAAGTACATAATAAACATATCACAGTAGCTGTCAACCGCATTGGAGCTCTATTTCGCGACGGTTTGGGTATTCCGAAGCTGGACCAAGAACGTTACGGACAGACACTGGAACTGGATACTCTACACCCACATACAACTGGTGGCGGTTCTCTGCTCTCCATCAGTAGACAACCAAACAACCCACAAGGGTTTGACGTTGAAACTCTCACAACCTTGCTACTATACAAACTACTCCTACTAGGTACCCTAAGGCCCTCACCATCTAAAGCATCACAACGACCTTTTGTGCCGAAACCCCCTTCATCTGCACCCCCATAGCTTCCTGGATCTTCTCCAACCCCTTGCCCACAACCATCGGCGCCGGCGCCGGGACAAACTGCCCTGCCTCCAACGCCTGCGGCAAGTAGTCCTTCCAGATACGAGCCACCTGTCCGTCCGGCTCAGCGGCATCCTTGAGGTCTATGAACCTGACCTTGACCTCCGAAGCACCACCGCCGGGCGGCATAAAACTCGCCGACGCGATGAACTTGTTCGCTGTGTCCGCATGGCGCCCCAGAACAGCAGCACAGGCATCCACGGACCCTTCGCCGATGGCCAAGGCGCCCGCCAACACCCGACCCTCCAGAGCAGCCAGCATCTTGTCGGCCAGCGTGTTGGCGTCGAGGTGATAGTCGAAGACGTGGCTCGCCCCCAGCTTCCTGACATGATCAAAGTTCTTGGGCGACGCCGTCGAGATGACCTCGTAGCCGGCCGCAACAGCAAGCTGCACAGCGTTGCTCCCCGCACTCGACGAGCCACCGGTAACAATCACCGCGCGCACCTTGCCGTCAGCCAGCACAGCGGAGCGCGCCCGCACGACAGGCAAGTCCAACGCCAGAAACTCGGCATGGAACAAGCCATACGCCACGGTACACAGCGTCAGCGGGATCACACACGCCGCTTCCTCACTGACGCCCGCGGGGATCGGCGCCGCCATGTGCTCGCGCAGGACGGTGTACAGCTGGAAGGCGCCCTCGGCGGCGCTGTTGACGGACTCGGCAAAGGACAGCGCGGCGCCGACGACGCGGTCGCCCACGCGGAAGCGGGTCACGCCGGGGCCGACCTCCACGACGGTGCCGGCCGCGTCGCCGCCGAGGACGAACGGGTAGGCGATGTAGCCGAGCAGCGCGTCGCCGAGGAGCTGCTTCTGCCAGTCGACCGGGTTGATGGCGACGGCGCTGTTCCGGATGACGAGCTGCCCCGCGCCGGGAGGCGTGTAAGGGGCCGGGCTAACCTGGAGGGGGGTGGTTTTGGCGGCGGCGAGCCAGGCGGCTTGGTTTTCGGGGGCCATGGCTGCGTTGGGGTGCAGGTCGGAATGATATGGACGGACGGGGAGGCTTTCTCGGTAGAAATAGGGGTGTTGAGTGACTTGGGGTATGAGACGCTTGGTGAGAGCCAAACTGGAAGGGTGAAAAGCGAGCAGGTTCACTGACGTTTTATACAGACACAAGTGGATGAACCCAGTGCCTGGAAGCAGACCCCGGAACGCGCTCAATTAACACTCCGTCAAGCCGTTGAACTGCATGATGGTGTCAAGTAGTTGCTCCGTACCCACCGACAATGTCGTCAAGCCGGATTTTGAAACCCGTTCCCGCTTGGGCGGTTCTCCCGGATCCGGGAGGAACAATGCCGGGAGTTGTTGGCCGCCGTCCCTCCGGCTCCGGACCGGACTCCGGTCCTCCGACGCGGCCAAGGCTCTCCGTCTCGGCAACATTCCATTTATACCGGCGACCCTGGCCCAGGACTCCGAGCCGGATCTTCTATTCCTGTTCAACAAAAAAGCTATCGAAGCTCAAGGTGCCAGGTAGCTTACTAACGAGTCGGTTTTAATAACACGCCGCTGTTGAAGTAACTTTGCCAGGTCCCTAACATTTTAGAACCCTGGACGCTCTAGTCATACCCACAATCAGAGTCGTAATTAGTAACAGAGCAGTCCGTTCAAACTAGATGACAAACAGCTTCATCCGGGCGGCGAATGCAAGGGCGCGCCAGTCCAAGGGCTGTGGAGGAGTTGACTGAGGGAAATCATGGCTGGATAGTCATGGTTGGATCATGGATGAGCCGAGGGGAAGGCATCTACGGTCCGAAGTACCGGTAGAGTCTACCACTCCTCAGCCCCGATGCCATGTTAAGAGACAACACACCAATCTTGACAAGTCATAGTTAAGGGGCAGTTTCGATCCAATCTTTATCGATCCAGCAGCGTCAGTGGTTTAGTGGTAAAATCCATCGTTGCCATCGATGGGCCCCGCGTTCGATTCGCGGCTGACGCAATGTTTTTGTACTATGCCCCTGTCCAGACAAAACGCCATCCTTTTAACCCCTGAACCTCACGAATAACAACACTTTTCACCTCCCATCCTCCACCGTACCCGCCCCCTCCACAACACGCGCGTCCCCTACGCCCGCCTCTTCTCCGCCGCCACCTCCCCCGCCGAAGCCGGGTTCGTCTCCTCAGCACCAGGCCCCTTCCCCCTCACACCACGCTCCACCCCCTCGGGCAGATCCGCGCCGAGCGCCCTCACCCGACCCTCAACGGTCTCATCCGACGTCGACGCCGTGGCGCCAACCCCCTCCAGCCCGCTACGCTCCTTCTTGCCGCCCCGCGCCGTCTGGCCCTGTACGGGACGGGCGAAAGTCGACGCCGCGTGCACGTCGCCGCTGGTGGCGCCCGGCATCTCGAGGGCGCCCGTGCGGCCGCCCGTCTGGGTGGTCGCGTCCGGGTTGAGGGCCTGGCCGGGCGTTGAGTCGACCGGGTTCGGTTGGTGGGTGTGCTCGGCCGGAGCGGAGCCCGGCGGGAAGGTCTTGGCGCGGAAGTCGGGGGCCGCTTCGTTGCCGGGTTGTTGGCCGAGTTGGTGCTGTGAGGATAGTTAAGTGTGTAAGCCTGTGTGTTACTGTGATGGTGGAGGTTGAGTGAGGTGGGGGTTGGCTTACACCGGAGGTCGTCATGGGCTTGGCTTGGGGCACGCGGGAATGGAATTCTGGACGGGAGCGGTCAGTCACGGCATTCCTCTGGTTACGAGACACAGCCGTTGTCTCATAGAAAGCACGATGGCTCCCGAGACAGGCAGCCGGAAGCGGACTGGAATGAATGTGCGTACCGCCTTGGTTTCCGACGGAATCGGGGTTTGCAGACATGGTGACTGGGTTGTGGCTTTGCTCTGGGAAGTTATTCGTGGTGCTGATGGAAGGGATGGATACTTGGTCTCAATGTTGGATGTCAGAAGCAATAGTTCTGGGGCGGCCTTCGGGGTTCGACATATATTTCACTATGGCAAGTCTGTTGGATGATGTCAAACTGACTGTTCTCGCCATGTGGTTGCGTCATTCTGTGAGACCGCGGGACCACTTCTTCTCCCGCACGTCGCAAACCTAACAGCAAGAACCCAACGCTTAAAGCATGCTGAAAGCTCTGTCATGTTGAGATGGCGATGGTTGCCAACCAACCGGTGTCTTAATGGCCAACATCATTGATCGGGCTGGATCCATGCCTCGAGGGAGAATCTGTCGAGGCGGTTGGTTACGTTGGCTACGAGATAGTCCTCGGGCTCTTGTGGCAGTTACTGTCTGTCTGCCTGCAGTGTGGCTTTACAGAGCCCCATTTCAGAAGTTGTTGTTTGGTGAGAAGCATCAAATGAGAGAGATGCATGGAGCAGTTGCCGTTGCTGCGTCCCGCCCATTACATCATGCGGCGGCATCTGCCAAGCCCGAGCCGCTAATGCCGTCCGAACAGCCCGATCAGGATAAATAAATGAAAGCATGAAGAATGGATGCAGCGGTCGGTCTTCGCCTTCTCGTTTCCCGTTGCTCGCAGTTGAAATGCAGACATGCGAGCAGAATGGGGGCCGCTGCTGGTGAACAACACGAATGCGTCCGTCGCATGCAGTCTGCAGTGGAAAGAAATGAGAGGCAGTCACAGTCAGTCCCTGCACCCCGCCAAGGCAGGTTCGCGGCGGGGCACTTTTTTGCTTCGGGCTGAGCGCTGGCCAGCCAACAGCCATTTTTTAGCCATTCAGAATTTCAGATCTCAGGGGAGGGCTCCACTTGTCGCCATTCCATCCCACTTCAGCCGTACCGTGCCGCTGGGCTGCTTGCTTCCAATGCCCCAACCAAAACGATCCATAGTTAGATGCTGGGCTGGTCCCAGCCGTCGAGGCTTGCTCCAAATTTGGCCTGCAGCCCGCTCCCCGTCCTTGGCAGAGAGCCCTGCTCGTGTCGCCTTCCGGTTGCTGCGTCACCCGAGACCTGTTTCCTTCCCAGTTCGTGGTCGTTTGTTCGAGACATCTGCGAGCGCCCGTTTGCGTCGCATCTACATGACCTTTGCATCCCCTGTGCGCCCAGCGCCCGCATTTGCATTGCAACACCCCGCGCCGCTCCGGCGCCCATGTGAAGGATTTTGACATCCTGCGACAGTCCAACCGCCGAGGGGTCCAAAACAAGACAAGATTGGAACAGGGGGCGCAGCCCAAATACGAGCGCAGAAAGGGTCGCCTGAGCCCTTTTTCCTCGACACGAAACCAACCACGCCACGGCACGCCCGTCCCATACCTCCAATTTCGATCCGCTTCCTGTGCGCCCAGCACGACCACGCCGGTGATTGCCCTGACCCCAGCGAGCCGAAACACCCTGCGACGCTCCAGTGGGGCCGAGAAGCGAAGGTCGAGTTATCCTCGAGCACCGCTGCGCCCTGTCTCTCAATCGACGAGATGGCGCAGCCACGGTACTACTCAGAGGACGAAATGGCCGAGCGCCAACCTCTTGGCGGCTCCGGCCCTTCTCCTCGCCATCGCCAGGACCAACAACCGTACCGCGACCAACAAGACGCGTACCACTCTCCCCCGTCGCAATACCGCCCCGGCGGCCACCCGGATTCGTCCTTCGACAGACTCCGCGCCCAGCGACGCTACAACCAAGACCCCGCAAACGGACGAGGCATCGGGCCATACGCTGCGGCCGGCGCGACACCGAACGCTTACGGCGACTCGGCGTCTCCACTCCGGGGATCCCCACAGCGAGGTACGGACAGGCGTTCCTGGGGCCAGGGGACCTCGTATCCACCACCAACCCAACGGCCGTCTCCCCAGAGCACCATCACTCCAGGCGCAGACAACTTTAGCAACGCTGCCGCCGGAGGCATGGCCGGGATCGCCCTCACTGTCGCCGAGCAGAACGCCAGAGAGAGCGGCCTCAACGCGATCCACAACCAGCAACCGTACCAGCAGCAGGGACACGGGCAGGGCTACGACGAGCGGGACATACTGCCGCCCGGTGACTATTACCCAGGGGACAGAAACTCACACTCGAGCTTGCAAGGACTCAACGCCGTACCCGCCGGGTCAGGGTACGCGACACCAGGACAGCGGACGCCGAGGATAGGCGACATCTACACCGACGACCCTTACCAAAACCTCTCGCGCCACCGAGACTCGACCCTCGGTGTTGTTAACCCGCACGACATCGCAGACGACGGCGACGACGGGCTCGACTACGGACGGAGGGGACCGCGGACTAGCATGCTCAGTCTCGGATCCAGTCGCGGGGGTGCCGCTGCCGCGGGCGGCGCGGTCACCGGCGGCGTCCTGGGGGGGCTGGTCGGACGGAACGGGAGCGGCAGCGTGAGCAACCAATACGCGCCCGTGAACAACGGCGTGACCGGGGATTCCGCATCAGGCGGGTCGGGCGGAGGAGGCATGTACAACGCGGCGCCCGCGGCAGCCGCCGGCGGCGAGAAGCCATGGCAGGCAGCCGGCGCCTCCAAGGACCGCGGCAAGAAGTGGAGGATCGCCATCATCGCCCTCGTCGTGTTCGCCATCGTCGCGGGCGTAGTCCTCGGCGTCGTGTTTGGTGTCGTCCTGAAGAAAGACAACGGCGGCAGCAGCGGCAGCAGCAGCGGTGGCGGCTCATCAGGCGACACGTCGACCGCCGCGGGCGACACCCAAGCCAACGGCGACCTAAGCATCGACTCGGACGAGATCAAAGCCCTCATGGGCAACCCCGACCTGCGCAAGGTCTTCCCCGGCATGGACTACACCCCGCTCAACACGCAATTCCCGGACTGCATCAACAACCCGGCCTCCCAGAACAACGTCACACGCGACCTCGCCGTCCTGTCCCAAATGACCAACGTGGTCCGCCTCTACGGCACCGACTGCAACCAGACGCAGATGCTCATCCACGCCGTCAACCAGCTCAAGCTCCAGGACACGGTCAAGATCTGGCTCGGCGTGTGGCAGGACGGCAACGCGACCACCAACGCGCGCCAGCTCCGCCAGATGTGGGACATTCTCGACCAGTACGGCGACAGCTACTTCAAGGGCGTCATCGTGGCCAACGAGATCCTCTTCCGCCAGCAAATGACCATCACCAGCCTGGGCAGCCTCCTCGAGGAAGTCCGCGCCAACCTGACCGCGCGGGGTATGAGCCTCCCCGTCGCGACCAGCGACCTGGGCGACAAGTGGACGGCCGAGCTCGCGGGCCAGAGCGACGCCATCATGGCCAACATCCACCCCTTTTTCGCGGGCACCAAGGCGTCCGAGGGCGCCGACTGGACCATGTACTTTTGGGGCAACAAGACCACCACGTTTTTGAAGAAGGACAACAGCATGAACATCATCGCCGAGACCGGCTGGCCGTCGCAGGGCGGCACCGCCTGCGGCAACGAGTGGGAGACGGACTGCCCGGACAAGGCCGTCGCCGGCATCGACGAGATGAACACCTTCATGGAGGACTGGGTGTGCCGCGCGCTGGACGACGGGACCGAGTACTTTTGGTTTGAGGCGTTTGACGAGCCGTGGAAGAACATTTTCAATACCGAGGGCAAGGAGTGGGAGGACCATTGGGGGCTGATGACGGTTGATCGGAAGCTTAAGGACGGGGTCAAGATTCCGGATTGTGGGGGGAAGAGGGTGCCGTAGACGTGTCGGGCCGTCGTCGGTTTGGCTGTTTGTTTGTTTCTTCCATTGGATTTGGTAGGAGGGTGGGGTTTATATTTTGCGTTCATTGTTGCATCACCCTAGTTACATACCGCCGGGGATGGCTTGTCTTTGTTTGTTTTGGTTGTGTGTATATCTTTGATGGGGAAAGTCGACATGACTTCAGCGGAGCGAGTTTCTTTGTGGGATATAGCTAGCGTTTGGAGCGGTTCTTGGATGGAGAAGTCGTAGCAAGGTCTAGATACTTCTAATGGCGTTGTACTTGTGCAGCGGTTGCCATTGCTGTCCTCGCTGCTTGTGCTGTCGCGTCTTCTGCAGTTCCGAGTCAGGACCGGAGGTCGAGCGCCTTTTTGGTCCCCGCCTGGGACAGCTTCCATAATAACCTTGGGCTCTACCCAACGGCCTACTCGGTACATCTACTCTTGGGGGCGCCTTTTCCGCCCCTCCCCCAACCGACTGAGTAATCTCAGGGCTAAACAAGGACCGAGCCTGCAGTGCCCATCCCACAACTACGTTGTCATCCCATAGCAGTATTCTTTACACAAAAAGGGGGCATGTGTTCATTGTGGGAGTGGTTTCTTCATCATCTCTGATATTGTCCGAGAGCGGCCTGTTCGTTAGAATAGTATTTCCTTGGGATGAGAGAACGGTCGGCTCTTCAACCTGACTTTTCATAAACGCCTTATCTTCGTATGGTTGGAATCAGTCCTCCTTTCTCTCTTGCCGGTTTGTTTCCGCCATGTTTCGATTGGTTATCGAGTCTCTTTTACTTTTTTCTTCTCTTTTTCTTTTCTTTCTTTTCTTTCTTTCTTCTTTTTTTGTGTTAGCTTTACTTTCAACTCTGTCTGTCCAAGATTCACAATAAGCATTGCCACGAGCGAGCCCAAAGCTACTTGGAGCCTTTCCATTGCTCAGTTCATGGCTCAGCCCTCGAGGTTGCCCGCCAGGACGGTTTGTCACACATGCGGCTGGACGAGCTTCCAATCATGAACCGCCACTTGATTGCTTACCATCTTTGCACAACCTGTTGGTTGTTTGTTGCCTGGCCTCCTCACGAGTCACGCCTGTGGTCTGACCTCCATGTCCAGTGTCAGTCACTGCTCAGTTCTCACCTGCACCCAAAGAGTCAAAACGACGAGCGAATTGCCTCCCGCCCAGCCTCGATCAGGAAATCATAACGTCCGTCCCTCTCTCGGAGTTATTTTACCGGACGCCCCCCCCCTCCCCGGCAGAAGCCAGAAGCGAACAAAGTGTGGGGGCCGACCAGGGGGCGGGACGCGGGCGCAGCGCTTGGGTTGGTCGAGGAAGGCCGACTGACTGACCGCTTCTCTCCCAGTCGCCCATGGGTTCGGTGCTGACAGGCGGGTCATGGGGCGGTTTCTGAGGCCATTTTTCCCGACGGAGATAAGCGAGGGTGCTGCTGCCAGGGTACGGATAATCACGCCAGGTGCGGTGAGCACACACTCACAGTCTAACCCAACAGGCGTTCGTTTCTCCTTCGTTCTGGACCCAATGGGAGAGTACGGCGAGGGGATGGGCAGGGGCGTCGGCGTGGCCATGCCGCATTTGACAATCTGTTGGCGGCATCTTGCAGGCAGGGAACCAGATGTCAAGTCGCCGCCGCCGTCTGGTGATGTGCCCGCCATGCATGGGGCCATGCACGTATCCATGCAATGGTGGTCTGCATGCAGATTTTGGTGCCCGAAGCAGCCTGGAGTATGGGGCTTACGGGGCCGCGAGGACCAACCGCGCGGCGCTGGTCAGCGTGCTTGCAGGGAGTTGGTCTGGGACCTCGACGGTTGGAGGCTGCTGCTGCACCCCCGGCATCCCTCGGAACCCAGCGCGCTGGAGAAGATGGGGGTCGTCCTGGCCGCCGCCTGGCAAGTCTCCGAACGAACCGGCTTGTCCCTTTCGCCATGTGCGGATGACCGTGGGGTTGGATTCGCAGAGGGATTGACGGTACATGTGCCTTGCGGGGTTCGACGCCGGCCGCGAATGCTACAAGCAGGGGACAGGGTCTCCTCGAGGCGCCGGCCTTCGTTCATCCTCTTCCTGCTCGGATTGAGGCTGGCCAAGTTATGGGCCTTTCCGCTCGTCATCCGCGCGACCGCGAAGGGGATCCCGCCTTGGAGGATGGCGCCTTTTATTCTCGACGATGATCGACAGAGCACCGAGACTACCACCGCCGCCCCGACCAATCCCGGCCAGCCCGGCGCCGAAACCGCAGATTTGTCGTCCGAAAAGGGCAGCCAGACGGCCGAGGCCGACCGCGCCGAGGACATCTCGGTGGCGCTCGAGTGGAAGCTGCTGTTTCCGCTGCTTGCGCCGGGGGCGGAGGACCCGCGGCCTGGCGATGGGAGGCGCCTTGTCCAAGCGCGAGGCGAGCACGACGAGCAGGGCCGTCTGGAGCAAGCCCATGAATGCGTCGCGCAGACGATCCGGGAGGCGGGCGAGGAGGCCGTCACCATGCACGCGCTCCTGAGAGAGGGCGTCGAGGAGAAGGAGTTTTGGGGCTCCGGCTGGGTCGTCAAGAAGGCAAACTCTGCGGTGCCCCTGGACGAAGAGAAGGCCTTGGGAGGATACATTTGGGTCCCGGTCGAGATATGCTCGCCCAAGATGCGGTTCAAGGACCCCCAGACGAGAGCGCGGATGCACCGGGTTCTGGATGCGCTCAACTCCAGCCACCGGCTGGCTGCCAACTGCTCCTGTGAGGTGCATATACACCTCGGACGCATGGACGGCCGGGCCTGGTCGCTGTCGACACTGCAGAGACTCGGGTCGTTGTTGTGGGCTGGTGAGGCGACATTGCGCAGCATCAGGGACCCAAACTCGCCCAACTTTGACAACACCTACACCTGGGGATTCGCGATGCGGCAGCGCAGCCGACTTGCCAAGCGCTTGGAGGACAGTATGCCGGTATCCAGCGAGCCCGACGCAATTCCCGACCGACAAATCACGGATGCCATTCAAGGGCAGTCGGCAGTTTCGGCCCAGGAGGTCGCCGCGTTCGTCGAGATATGGAAGACGACCTCTCGCCTGGAACTCGGCCAGCTGCTATCGGGCCCCGAAAAGATGTACCGCCGGTTAGGGTTCAACTTTAGCGCATTTGGAGAGGAAGACGAAAGGGCGAGACGCAACCCCCGGACGATGGAATTCCGCATGATGGACGGTTCAGTCGACACTGGTCTGGTTCTGGGGTGGCTTGCGATCTGCGGCACCATCGCCGAGACGGCCGTGACGAGATCCGATGACCGCTTTGCCGCTGCCCTCGGTGTGTTGTTGCAAAGGTCGAGTGGTGGTCACGGTTCAAGTAACGAGGGCCCCGGGGAGGCGCCGGGGGACCGACGCGGGAGGGAATTCCGGGAGCTGATGCATGCTTTGGGGGTTCTGGAGCAGCATTACCGCGGCTTTGAAGATAAGATCATACGGGAGCATCGATAGCGAGTTTTAGCATGTACTGTCATAGAGGAGGCGTTGTTGCATTTCCAGGCGGCATTAATGAACTTGATAGGCGATTAGAACTTGGACTTCAGGGCGTTCCATACGAGCCCCAGAATCAGTGCAACTGAGAAGGCCACTTCTGGCCCTTGCAAAACAAGCCCTCTTTGAGAGTGTCGGGTTGTTCATCCTCAGCACGGTTCAGGTTGTGACTCAACCCTCACCTCTCCTAGTTGATCTCTAGCATCTCCCATATGACCGAGTTGTCAATAGGTGTGTTGAAAATGGGAAAACAAGTTGAACAAAGAAACCGGAATGCGTCTCGAAGACGGATAGTGTCATCACGAGTAGACAGGCTTGTTTCAGTTAGCCGCACCCTGTCTCTCTTCCGACACGGATTGGGCTGCCATTTACGTTGAATCGAGGCAAACCATATTCATTGCCGGTTGAGACAGAAGCCTGGTCTAATTAGTACCGTGCGTGGGGTAGCCGTTCCTGGTGTTCCCAGATCTATGACATCACGGCAGCAGGTTTGGGGAAGCAACCCGCCCTCGAAAGCGGCCGTCGTCGAATATTTCTATCTGCCAACGGCCGCAAACAGCCCGAGGGTCGCATCTTTGTGTGTTTCACGTCATCAGGCAGTAGAGGGGCATCTAAACATCACGCAGCCTCCGCAGACTCGATCCACCTCTCACATCACCCCCAACATGACGACCACCACAAGATCCGCGGCAAAAAAACAGGAGCAGCCGTCAAATGCGCCTCTTACCGAGGAAGCCCAACTAGGCTCAAAGCACAAGACAGAGGAAAGCGCCGGGCCCCCCAGCCCCAAGCGGGCCAAGAAGGAAGTTGGGGACGAGCAGAAGACCGCGAAACAGGAGACTGATGGGTATACGGTCCCCCCATCTTGACATGCCATCGATCAACTAACCCCTTGTTCACAGCCACGAGTCCCACGGTAAGAAGCTGGAACATCAGGAGGGACAACAAAACGGCACCCAGAAGGAGCATGAAACCAAGAAACCGCCCAAGCAGCAGCCCTCCCCCAAAAAACCCACCACCTCCGCCGTCCAACCCCACGCCCACGACGACACCCCTTCCAACATCCTCGAAAAAGGAATCATCTACTTCTTCTTCCGCACCCGCGTCAACGCCTCCTCGGCCCCCTCCTCCATCACCGACATCGCCCGCAGCCACATCCTGCTGCGGCCCATCGAGCCGGACGCCAAGCTCGCCAACAACAAACCCATCGGCGACGCCGGCAACGCCCGCCTGTGTCTCATCCCCAAAAAGACGCTCCCGCGCACCGGCCGCGACCGGTGGACGGCCTTTGTCGAGAAGGCGGGGGTCTCCTTCGCGCAGCTCAAGGACGAGTTCCTCGCGTCGTCCGAGTACGAGACCAAGACGGCCGGGACACGGCACGCGCCGGCCGCGACGCCCGTCGGGGAGGGGGTGTATGCCATCACGAGCACGGGGCGGGAGAGTCACTTGGTGTATGTGCTGACGCTGCCGGCGGAGTTGGGCGAGGTGCAGAGGGAGATTGGGCTGAAAGAGAGGGGGAGTTTTGTGATCAGTACCAAGAACCCGGAGTTTCCTGGCCCCGCGAATGCGAGACTGCCCAAGGCGGCGGAGTATCCGAAGGAGTGAGTATTAATATGCCTGCTTAGTTTGGTATGTTGAGGCGTGAGACTGACTTGGGTTGGTAGACTGCTCGAAGAATTTCGGTCTCTCCGCTGGGTCCCGACGCAGCCGAAACATTTAGACTACGTCAACACGCAGTTTCTGCTGGTAGGCGAGTCGTCTGGGACGGAGAAGGCACTGCAGCCGCAGAATGAGGATCAGGAGCAGGGCAAGGCTGAACCTGCCGAGGAGGTGGAGAGGTTGGAGGAGGAGGATGCGGAGAGAATGAAGGGGCTGAGTGAGGATGACTCGGGCCGCATCTTTGCCGACTTGCAGGTGCACGCGGGGGATTATCCCAAGTTGCAGACGACTTTTTAAGGTACTTTGAAGACGGAGGAGATTCGACTCGGAACTTGTTATCTTGATCATTCTTTTAGGCGTGTGCATGAGCGCGCAACGATTGTTCCACGTCGAATTCAACCCGTAGCGTATTTGTGTAGCATCCCTTTTTTTTTTACCTTCATGCCTGCTCCACGGGCAGCCCTGTTGTACTAAGCTTTCTCGAAACGGCAGCGTCAAGGGTTGATCGTCACGACGAGACGGCTGCGGCAGCCCTTGTGGAGTTGTCATCGGGACCCTTCTGAATGCTTCTGGGTCTTTCAACGCCAAATTCGGGGAAATACAGGGCAGTACTTGAGTAGTCAGGGTAGTTGTTTCGACGCTGAAAGATAGTAGCAAAAATCATAGATGGACAACGAGATGAGACTCCACTTATGGTACCTAGGCCGCGTTGGATTTAGTTAAATGACAAACAAACTCGCTACCAGTGCCGTCCCGCCCCCTGTTTGTTTCGCCCTTGCCATGAGTAGCATACCGACCGAGGTGCCTTCGACACTTCGGCATCTTCAACCACGAGGCTTTTCCCTGGGTCTTTGTGTGGATGAGATTCCATTCTTGGTGCCAGTGTTGACGTGCTCTTCCAGGGGCTTGGATATCAGGGGCAAGCTTCTTGTTTATGAATGTTGGGTAATTTATTATCAAGCTAATGCGCTGAGCTGACTGAGCACCACCTCGGTCTGCCCAGACCCGGCGATCACTTTCACGGTGGCGGCCAATCAGATGCTCATCCTTCTCCATGGCTACTTTTTCTTCTATCAAACCACGCCTCATTTTCAGTTTCCCACCTCGTCCACAAAAACCAAAAACTTCAGCACCGCATCTCACCTTGATCTCGATCCCCAAGACCGTGCCCAAACCCGGAACGATGGCTCCCCGGCGAGCGCCATCCGAGTTCCTCCTGCCGGACGGGAGGAAAGTCCTCGTCGTGCTCCCAGACCACGTCGAGGCGCTCCGCCAGCAGTACGCGTCCGAGCACAACACCAACCCGCCAGTCCAGGTCGAGGTCGTCGTGCACGGCTCCGACGAGCACCGCGAGTATCTGCGCCAGTCCAAGAGCCACCACGAGACGCGCCGCGCGCAGCTGCGCGACCGGCTCGGCCCCGAGGTCGTCGACGAGCTCGACGACGCGCGCGCGCAGCTCGACGCCCTCGAGACGCAGCTGCAGAAGATCGAGGCCGCGGCCGAGGAGAACGGCGCCAGGCTGAACCCGAACTTTAGCAAGTTTGGGTTCCACGCGAAGCTCAGGACGTTTTCGGATGAGGAAGAGGGCGAGGGTGGCGATGGGGTGGTGTCGTCGGCCGTGAGCAGCTACAGTGTGGCTACTGAGGGGGAGTCTGGGGCCACCATAAAGCTGTTTAAGCGGCCGGTGATTAAGCAGTATTTCCACCGGGGGTTGCTTTGGTATGTTCGGTCATGATGTTTTTGCGCCCCAGGGGTTTGACTGACAATCCGGAAAAGGCGCTCTGCTGAAAACACCGAAGTCATGAGTTTTGAACTGTTCTTTGATCTACTCTACGGTACGTATTTGTCGGTTGAGGTTCTTGCGTGAACCCCGAAATCGTCCTGACTTGAGTGCTCCATATAGTCGGCATCATTGCCATCAACGGCGATCATGCCGCCGAGGAGGCCGACGGCCACGAGCTGCTGCGCTTTGTGGTCACCTTCGCCATGAGTTGGAGGATCTGGTCCGATGTCCAGCAGGTTGTCAGCTGGTTCGAGACCGACGACATTCTCCAGAGGGTCCAGTTCCTCTTTTTGACTGCCTGTCTCTTGGGGTAAGAGTCGCTCGTTACCCCTTGCAGACATGAGTTTCCATTTTGACGCTGGGCAGGCACACCACAAACATTCTGCAGGCGTTCAGCGAGGGACAAGACTCCTTCACGCAGCTGGTTGCTTTCTACCTGGCGGCGCGGTTCTTCACAGCCATCTACTATGCGGTTACGGCCTTGTTGCTGCCGCTCGTCAAAGGCATGATGATTGCTCAGGTTCTCAACATCTTGATCGGCGCCGCGTTTTGGATCGCCAGCACCACCATTAACACCCACGGAGCCATCGCTGAAGCCACGGCATTGACACCCGCACTGGAACACCGAGAGACAACTGAAGCGGCAGAAGGAGTAGAAGGGGCCCATGGAGCGCCCCTGAATGCTACTCGGCTCGTCCTTGTCTTCATCGCGCTTGCAATCGACCTTTTCGGCAGTGCCGTGCCCGTCTTCCTCTTCCGATATGCGACCTCTCAAGACTCGTCCCTAGCCCGCCGCATCGCGCATTTCTTCGAATTTTTCCCAGCCATCAACATCGAGCACAAGGTCGAACGCACAAACGCCTTCGTCTCTCTTGTGTTTGGCTACTCGGTCGTGGGCATCATGTTCCAAAACACCGGCGTTTTCCCGCTCAACGCCTTCCTCGGCAAGGCCATCTTGGGTCTCACCCAGGCGGCGGTATTCAACTGGCTGTACTTTGAGGTCGACGGCAGCAACATCCGCATGCATGCCATCCGCAAGAGCGCGCATTCATGTACGTGGTTGCCCCCCTCATCTCCCCAGATACCGTTGCTGACCACAGGTCCTTCCCAGCCGTTCTGTGGCATTGGTCCCACCTCGTTTTTAGCATGGCATACATTCTTGCCGCCGCCGGCCTATGCAAGATGGTCGTCTTGACCGACTGCCCGAACGCGCCCCTCGACGGTCTGACAGAATTCTACCAGCACCGCTCCGCCGAGACCATGCCGCTCGGCCTCCGCCTCTACTACTGCGTCGGCCTGGGCCTGGCCCTCTTCTGCATGGGCCTCATCTCGCTGAGCCACGACCACAAAGTCCCCGCGGGCATGTGCCGGCTGCCCAAGTGGGCGCGCCTCGCCAACCGCTTCGCCGTCTGCGTCGTCTTCTTCTGCTTGCCCGCCGCGCAGGGGCTGAACTCGCTCAACGTGATCGCCATCACCACGTCGCTGACCGTGTGGACGCTGTTCTTCGAGCTCTGGGCCAAGTCGTGCAGGACAGAGTCGTTCTTTGGGGAGGATAAGGAATGCAATTACACGGCTCGCTGCTCCAGGCGGCGTCTCGATGGTGCGACCAAGGACAATGGCGAGATCGACATTGTCGAGCTCGGACGAGCGGAGAAGACGGCTGCGCCGACGGTGGCATAGGTTGCTAGGAAAGGCTAGTTCAGTGGTGTAGGGCAAAGGGGTATTTCGCGGGGTTATTATACTAAATCGCTGCAGAAGCCTTTACGATGACTTGGGGCTCAAAGAGGCCTGGATGTGTCATAAGAAAAATTCTAGAATTGGCATCTGCAGTGAGTAGGAAAAAGATTCATGTCCCAATGTGTATATGGCTCTGGCTTGGTCGAGTCGGCGGAACGTCGTCGATGTCAATCATGGTGATGACGAGACCCATCCCTCCTGGGACTGCTAATTAGTACTACTACCTGGCTGCCAACGGGGCTTTCCAAAGGATGAGCCCGAGTTTCAACATGACAGCCTGAAGTGAGCCTTCTTCCCGCCTTTTTGGGATTCACGGCCCAATCGACCTGTCCTCCTTGGCCTGGGAATATGTAAGTGGCACGAACTGTGAACCCTATGACCCCCACGGCGTTTCTCAACTTCAAGCTTGGTGTTGTTACATGTGCATATGTGCCATCTTGGTAAGGCCGGTATCACGATTCCGTAAACCAACCACCTATCTCTGTGTTCTAAAATCTGCACCTGGGCCTCTTGTTGGCCCACTTCGGGGAGATCCGAAACGCGCCGATGTTCCCTTTCGGTGTTGCCTGCCACAGTGTCGACTACGCCGTACGAGATGCCTAGCCTGAGCCCATCCCAGTTTCGGACTGGAATGCGGACGCTGAAAGTGTAAGGAACATGGGGAAGACTCATAAAGGCAGGCAGAAATTCTACGTAGAAGCATGGGGATACTTGGGTTTCAATGTTCTACGTCGTTCTATTGAGTAGGGAGTGGCGATTGTCTCGGCCAGAATAAGTTCATTGTGAATACCAGGTAAGCGTCCGGTTTATAATCGTACCAAAAGCGATGAGTAGAAGAATACGGCAGGTAATCATCGATAAGCACACGTTGGAGCCGGCACTGGCTGATGGGCCAGGTTTGGTCGGAATGTTTGGCCTAGTGAATTATTGCATCCAAGGCCTACGGCCGAGCTGATGCCTGGCATCGGCCTACATGTAGGGCATGTTTCACACTTTTCACGGTGGGTACATGGCCGTATGGGCGGCAAAACGTAAGCGCCAGCACTAGTGCGGAAGTATCACAAGTCATGTTGGCCGCGTCCTGGGTTATAAGAACCTTGGACGTCGTCAGTTAATCTCGCTTTCTTCTCATCAGCACAAAACATTCCACATGGCAACCATCAAACTATTCTAAAACCAAGAACTTGATCTTTTCTTACCTCTCTTTCTCACCCGTCCGTCCCACTCAGCAAAAAAAAAAAAAAACCCTCAACCGTCCAGTCAACATGGGCGTCAAGATCGGAACCTGCAGCCTCTGCCGGAGCGTCATCGAGACCTCACTCCAGAACGCGGGGTTCCTAAACTATGACATGACCACCAAGAACGGCAAGACTGTCATTACCGTCAACATCGCCGACAGCCCCAAGACGTGGCCCAAGGATTCGCTCCGCGCCATGTGCTGGAGACAGCTCAGCCTCGACTTTTATTACCACCAACAAGCCCGCAAGGGCGACATGATCTGCTGCTCAAACTATGAATGGCCCTCGCAACACATCCAATGGACTGTGTGACAGACTGGCTTGGACAAGGGGCGTGTGACTCGGAGGCCGGAAACATAGATCTGAAGGAAGGGTTGGAGTTTTGGCAGAGTTCAAACTCGGAGGCAATGAGCGGAAGAGTTAGGTGTATGTTAGACTTTGGGGAAAAGGTGTTGATGAAATGCAACCAGATCGAGCCGGGCTCTTGCTTCACACGTCTTGGCCCTTACGGTGTTGGTTGCACTACAGGTTCCTGCTCAACCAGTTTCTACCTGAGCGTGGAGGAGGGCAAGACCGTCTTCAACGAAGGTCTGTGGAGGGGTATTGAAAGCTCTAGCCTCAAGTCGAGTTCTCAATTGCTTTCAGGGGTAATAGGCCGTATATTTGAACGATGATCATGACGCAAAGTTACCACGGCTTTCCGACGATTGGCGTGATATATTCTGTGATCCCTTCCACTGGAAGTGAGCTTCTTCTGTAGGGAGTGGCAAGCAAAACAGAAAGCAAGTCGTATAAGATATTTAGGTAGATACACAAGCCGCGGACCCTGACACCCAGCCACACAAACGCATTTTGTCTTGTACTTGGGAGGACTAACCCCAAGTGCACTTCAGCAGCTTTGCGGTGTAAACCGGGGCGCCGACGATCTTGCAGTCCTTCAACCTACTCGACTTAGCCTTGACACAGGTCGCCTGCACGTGGCCCCACGTCTCGCCGCAGTTGAGGTGTCCGACCACGTCTCCCGCAGTCTCCCGCATTGTAATCGTCGTGGTAGTCCTTGGACGGGTCGTCGTTGCTGTAGTCGCAAGTGGCCCCGAACAGGTCCGTGAGGCCCTTGAGGGAGGAGTCGACGATTTTGTCTGGGTAGACGTCGGCCCGCGTCGACCAGCTGGGGTCATCGCAGACGTCGAGATCCTCCATGCCATCGGCTCGGGACCAGCCGAAGTACCAGACTGTGGTCTGGGGAAAGGGGTTAGTCGGGCCTCTAGGAAACGTGTACTGTTGCTGACCCAGGTATCATGCCGGGGCATTGCCGTTTGCGCCCGGCGGTGCTCCTGGTCCGGTCCCACGGCCTCCATCTCCCCCTCCGCCATCTCCACCATTGCACCATCTGGGGTCTCATCAATGCAGTTGTCGAAGTTCAAGTCATACAGCCAGTTGAGAAGGACTTTTGATTGCCAGTCTCAACGTCGTTGCCTAGCCTATCTCCTGGGCACAAAGGAGGAACGGCGAGTGGAGCGAAAGACATACTTGCCAGCCCGGCGGCGAAGGCTCGACCTTAGCCTTTGTAAGAGGAAGCGCCAGTGCCAACCCTCGCTCAAGACTTCAGCTCATGGTCCTCTGCGGGTCCTTCTGAGACTCGAGCTATACCCTCGTCGATCTGACCGAGGTGCGGGAGTCCAATCTCGCCTCCGGGTTAATCGGCCGGTCCACATGCAACCCAGATAACTATAGCAGCAGGCCTGGCGCCTTCCTGCACGAACTGTGTCACTGGGCTGGCGGCGATGCTTGTAAGCCCCCGACCATGCAGCGCTGGGACTGCTTCTTGCTGAATCCATCTCCCTACCACAGTTAAGGACACCCCGTTCGACTACACGCCAAGACTCGGCGGGGGGTACACAGGGGACTTACCCCCTACGGGATCGTCAACATCAACGCCCTCGCGAATCGCAATGCAGGACCGGGTCGGCGGGTGGCTTGAGAAAGTCTTGCAATCTTATCAACATGGGCGGCCTTAAACAACGCGTCCAGCAACGACGGACCTCCACGTCGATGCGCGGATAGCTCCCCTCATTGAGTTGGCGGGAAGCAATTCGGCCTAGCTGGATGGATTACCCGGTGAGCACGACACTGAGCAATGACAAGTTCGCGACACGTCCACATGACTCAGTATAGGACGTGGAGTACCTAGTAGATTTAGGACTAATTGATTGAGTTATTACAAGCCCGGCCTTACTCCCATTTCACCTCCCCAGGCTCTCCTCCACGCTCTTCTCAGCCGGCCAAACAAGCCACACCACCACCACACCCGCCTTCAGCACCGCCGCCGCCCACAGCACGCCCGCAACCCCCCAAGAGGTCTCGACCAGCTTCCCCCCAACAATTGCCCCGACCAGCAAAAACACGGGCGCCCCGGTCCTCCGGTTCCGCTCCACGTTCCGCAGCGCAAACAGCTCGGCGTCCGAGAACAAATCGCAGTAGATACTCGTCAACACCACGCTCGTCAGCGCGTTGTAGCCGAGCGCGCGGCTCACGACGGCCTGGCCGCAGCTCTGGAACGCGACCAGCGCGATCGGGACGAGCACCTCCCAGCCGAGCGACTCCAAGTCCTTGTTCCTGTCCCTGTCTGCGGTGGCCGTCGCGGTGACCAGCCCCGCGGCGACCGCCGTGATGGCCATCTGCGCCGTGAACGACGCGGCGAGCACCCAGCGGCGCTTTGGGGAGAAGAGGCGGTGGAAGCGGCTGAAGAGGAAGGAGCCGATGCAGAAGGCGAGGAGGGATGCGCCCGACTTGATCCAGCGGGTTGAGGTGGCTGGGGAGGCGAGGCCCAGGCCGAGGTAGACGGTGTTGCCTGTGTGGTGGGAGTTAGTTGGAGGGTAAGTGATGCTGATGACTCGGGAGTGCTCGAGTGGTTTGGTTCGGGAGTGAGCTCACCTGTTTGCATGGACACGAAGGAGCCCCAGACGGAGATGGAGGCGCTGTCGAGCAGGCCTGTGATGAGGTAGCACAGGATCAGGATGCAGTCTGCCCAGTCTCGTGAGACGTCGGCTGCTAGGTGTTGATGCCACCGTGACATGACTGGTCGGGCTCGGAGGTTCGGGGTGGAAGGGGATGATAGGAGCGGCGTCTCTTCGTCGGCTGATCTGTTGCTCGGCATGGTACGGTTGGTTCGGTTTGGTTGTCAATGGGATGAAATTGGGACCCATGTCACGGTCAATAAACCAGCGTTGCCGTATCGGGATGTAAAAGTCAAACTTGACCGTCGGCGGCGCCGGCTGTCGGTGCCGAGACCCGGCAGGTTGCGGGCGAACCATCCGAGCCACCCCTATCTCCTCTTGGCACGAGCCGCGCCGAGAGAGCCAATCCTCGGGCACGGGGATGATGTCACTACAGGGGCATGTTGAGTCGTTGCAAGTGACACCGGCGTCGCATGCAGCACTGCAGCAGCACATTGCTCACTCATCACCGCGTTCCCGAATTCCCGCCTCTACGCCGAATCCTACATGACCAGATATGGCTGATATTGGGTAGTCCGGATGTCGGATGGCATCCTTGACTGTGACATCCGATGGATGCGGGAGGATGCCCTAGCCGATGTATCCGTGTCGGCAACATAGCTCCCGTGGTCAAGGACCTTGAGGTTGGGCAGGGGGCCGATAGCCGTTGGGTGTCACAGTTAGTAAGGGCACGGAATATACAGTGTTTATTTACCTGACCTGACTTCAGCCAGGCAGTAATAGCATAAAGGTCACGGATGACTCCTGTCCTTTTGACCTCTCACTATATGCTCATCAGCCCTTTAACTCCTGGTCGAGCAACTGACAACGCGCCCAGAACAGTGAGACACAATGCGTCTCTCAACCACCCTCGTTGCCTTGGGAGCTGCTCTCAGCGACCTCTCAGCTGCCGTCCCCATCCAGGACAGCCCGAGACAGCGGCTCCTGGACGGCAAGCCGCTACCGGCCAAGTACCGCAGGAGCACGCCCAACCCGTACACGCCCGAGTACCGGGACCCCTATGACCGCGCGGTAGACTCCATCGGCGAGAAGCTTGACCCCCTACCATACCGCAATGGAAAGGGCGCCTCAGTCCTGGGGCCGTGGAACCCGGAGCGGGCGCGCCAGAACCCAGATCTCGTGCGGCCGCCGTCGACAGACCACGGCGACATGCCCAACCTGAGATGGAGTTTCGTCGACTCGCACATCAGAATCGAGGTTTGCGAGCCCTTTCCCCTCACCCCGCCCTCTCCATCACCCCAAGCTAACCCTCCCAGGAAGGCGGCTGGACCCGACAGACGACAGTCCGCGAGCTCCCGGCCAGCGTCGAGCTCGCAGGCGTCAACATGCGCCTCGACCACGGCGTGATCCGCGAGCTGCACTGGCACAAGGAAGCGGAGTGGGCGTACGTCATCTCGGGCAGCGTGCGCGTGACGGCGCTCGACTACGAGGGCGGCACCTTCATGGACGACCTGTCCCAGGGCGACCTGTGGTACTTCCCCTCAGGCGTCCCCCACTCGCTCCAAGGCCTCAGCCCAAACGGCACCGAGTTCCTGCTCATCTTCGACTCGGGCTCCTTCTCAGAGGAATCCACCTTTTTGCTGACCGACTGGCTCGCGCACACGCCCAAGTCGGTCATCTCCAAGAACTTCCACCTCCCGCCCGAAATCTTCGCCCACATCCCGCAGTCGGAAAAGTACATCTTCCAGGGCTCCCAACCAGGCTCCCTCGCCGACGAGTTCCCCAAGGGGAAATACGTCAAGAAATCCAAACAGGTCTTCACCCACCACATGCTAGCCCAAGAACCCAAAAACACCACCGGCGGCCAAGTCCGCATCACCGACTCGACCAACTTCCCCATCTCAACGACCGTCGCCGCGGCATACGTGCTCATCGACCCGGGCGCGCTGCGCGAGATGCACTGGCACCCCAGCGCAGACGAGTGGTCGTTCTTTTTGCGCGGGCGGGCACGCGTGACCGTGTTCGGGGCTGAAGGGAACGCGAGGACGTTTGATTACGAACCCGGCGACGTGGGCATCGTGCCGAGGAACATGGGCCACTTTGTCGAGAACATTGGCGACGAGCCCGTCGAGATGCTCGAGATTTTTCGGGCGGATGAGTTTCGGGATTTCTCGCTGTTTCAGTGGCTCGGGGAGACGCCGAGGAGGATGGTGGCGGATACGCTGTTTGAGGGGGACAAGGAGGCGGGGGATAGGTTTTTGAAGGAGATTGAGGATGCGGGGAAGGATGAGGTTACGCTGCCGCCGAAGGATTTGTAGTGTGGTGGTCTGTGAGGGTGGGCAAGAAAACAGGGGGTGAGGATATTGGATGGGGAAGAGATAGAGGAGATAGAGGATAGACAAGGAATAAGAATACTTCATATAATACGCTCATCCAACGCCTGCTGTATGTGTACAAAACTGTCCCAAGGAGGTATCTACATCCACCAAACGCCATCCCTTCCGACCCCGTCGCTCAGAGGTAATGCATCATCTGCTGCGGCGCCCCCGGCCGCTTCTTCTCGATAATCAGGATCGTCTCGATGAACTTGCGGTCCAGCGTCTCGCTCTTCTTCCGCGCCGCCAGAAGCTGGGCCGTCTTGAGCACGTTCTTGATCTGCCGGCCGTTGAGCTTGAGCTCGGCGAGCTCGGCAATGTCCTTGTCGGTGAGCGAGCTCTTGATGGTCGACCCCCGCAAAAAGTTGGTCCAGATGGTGCGGCGCGAGGCCGACGTCAGGTCGGGGTACTCGATGCTGACGTGGATGCGCGACTGGAAGGCGGCGTCGATGTCGTCGACGCGGTTGGTCGTCATGAACATGATGCCCTCGTAGTACTCGAGCGTGCGAAGGAAAATGGACACAATCTTGTTGCGCTCCAGCTCGTGCGTGCTGCGCGCCTCGAGGAACACGTCGCACTCGTCCAGCAGCAGGATCGCGTTCCACCGCGCCACCAGCTCCAGGATCGAGTTGAGCTCCCGCTCCACCTCCCACGGGTCCGACCCGAGGTCGCCCGAGCTCAGCATGTGCAGCGGCACCTTGAGGTTCTCGGCCACAGCCTCGGCCGTCAGCGTCTTGCCCACGCCGGGCGGGCCCGACAGCAGGCAGATGATGCCCTTGCCCTTGCCCTGAATGACGTCGTCAAAGGTACTGCCGGCGATCTGCGACTCGGAGAAGGACAGGATGAGCTCCTTCTGGTCTGGCGGCAGGACCAGCTTGTCGAATGCGCTGCTGTTCCACACCACCTCGCTGATCTGCTCGACGAAGAAGTCGAGCCACTTCTTGAACTTGAGCGAGTAGCCGCGCGTCCGGGAGCGAGCGAGCATCTGGTAGTAGGGCGGCAGGACAAACTTGTCGTCCGACAGACCCAACTCCTCCTTGTGCTTGGTGAAGCGGTCGAGGTCGTTGGCGTTCCAGTCGTTGAGGTAGCGCACGCGCCAGGGGCTGAAGCGGTTGAAGCTGTCGATGTCGACGATGATGCGGCCCGTGATCTGGCACTCGACCTCGTTGCCCTCGCGATCCCACGTGATGGCCTTGCCCGAGTACTGCTTGTAGTGGTGCCCGGCAAGCTTCTCAAAGATCTCGCCCCGCTTGACCAGCTTGGCGGCGACGGCCTCCTTGTCCTCGTGGAAGTGCAGCGGGTACACCTTGAGCCCCGTGATCTTCTTGGTGCCGATGAACTCGGGGATGTTGATGGCCTCCTGGTACCTGCCGAACTCCTTGCCGCCGTAGTCGGTGCAGTCGCAGCGCACCTGCAGGAACTTGCCGCAGTTGTTCTGCATGTACTCGGTCTCGACCATCTCGAAGGCGCTGAGCGGGCCGTGGTGCGCCGAGACGACGACGGTGCCCGGCTGGAAGATCATCCACAGGTCCTTGAAGCACACGACGCCGTTCTTGACGTAGTCCTGGAACGTCTTGACGTTGTCGCCGATCTCGTAGTTCAGGATGTCGACCAGCACCTTCATGTGCTCCTTGGTCTTCTCGTCGAGGTCTGGCTTCTCGAGGTACTTGGTAAACTCGCTCCTGTTGACCTGTCAGTCTTTGTTGCCTATCTCAGGGAAGTTGGGGATGCATACCATCGGTGCACAAACGGCTTGAAGGGCGCCTCAAACTCGAGCCGTGTCAGCTCACATGCAACGCCGGGGTAGTCGGCCATGATCTCGGCCAGTGCCGCCCTGATCTGTGAGCTCTGCACGATGATGCTGTGGGCCTCGAGCTTCTTGCGGCTGTCGTTGCTCTTCTGGTTGCGCACGACGACGGCGAACTTGGCCGTCTCCTCGTTCTCGGCCGCCTCCTCGACATCGTCGGGGTACTTGTCGACCCAGGTCCAGTTCCCGTCGTCGTCCGAGGCGCCCTTGTAGATGTTCTTGGCCTCGCCCACCGACCCCACGACGACCTTGGGCTTGTCCTTGTCGTCGCCGTCCTTGGCCTCGTCGTCGCCCTCCTTCTTGTCGTCTGTCTTGTCGTCGTCCTTCTTGTCGTCGCTCTTCTCGCCGTCCTTCTTGTCGTCCTTTGTCTCCTTCTCCTTCTCCTTCTCCTTGGCCTTGGCGTCGCTGTCGAGAGTGGAGGCGCTGGACCCGCCGTCCGGCAGCTTCCCCGACTTTGTGGAGCTCCCCGCTTCCTTCTTGGAGCGGGAGCTGAACGAAGGCCAGCAACGAGGCATTGTCGGCGCTTGGGCAGAGGTCGTGCTGAAGGGAGTTGGCCAAACCGTCTGGGAAGGCTGTCTCTCTGTCGGGGAATTTTTGGGAAGGGAAGCCAGCTTTTATGGGCGATGCAGCAAGCCTGGTGGTGCATGCTGCAGGCCATGTGCAGGGCCAGGGACAGGGCGCCGCTGCGGCCTTGGGCAAAGCTGAAGACGCAATCTCCACAACTCGGCTAGTGACTCACAGGCCTCATTGGCTCCAGAGCAAGACCGCTTTTTGGCACTTTGGGGCGAGCAATCCTTCAATGCAGCCCGCGGCTGGCTGCCTCGCGCTCGCACTGCGCAATGCCCATCCATGGATGGCCCAGGGGCCCCGGCAGCCGTCCTCCATTGCGTCCTCACTCGGTGGCGCTGGGCTATCCCAGGCTGATCGAGGCTGATCGCGAGGGGAAATCCGGCCGCAAAGTCATCCGGCGTTGAGGATGCGGGGCCGATGGGCTGAGCCGCCGGCGCCTGTGGGGAGTGGTCGGTCGGGGGGCCGCCAACCAGGCTGAGGGGCAAAGATCGGAGAGAATCAGCAGGCAGGCCTTTGTGTGCAAATTCCCGGCCTGCCATTGAGAGTTCAGGTTTCCTGCATCCATGGATCACTCGCCTCCACAATCAAGGCCGCCCTCCAGGCAGCTGCGCCGCGCGCGACCCACTCGCGGCATCGGCTCTGCGCCTGCCCTGCGGCCTGTGCCCTCTCGGACCCGGCCCGGTCCCACCTCGCTCCACCACTCGGAGCCGCCACGTCGTCTGCCAAGTTCGACTGTGTCCGTCTCACTCGTCTCACTCAGCCTTCTTCCGTCCTGCATGCTGACAGAATCGAGGTCACCAATTTTCGGCGATAAGACGAGAACATGGCTTCTTTGGTTCAAAAACCGTTGGAGAGTCGCCCGCTGCCTGTCCACTGGCGCCCTCTCTTGCAACATCGAAGGTTCTCAAAATTTGACAACAGTGACATGCTCAAGACCCTTCACCAATGAACCAACCAGAAGCACACCAATTCCGGATTATCTGAGTCATTTCCCCAGGTACAATACAACTTCTCTGGGCCAGGTAGGCTTACCTGGAATCGACCAACTAGTCCTCGAGAGGAGGTGTCAAGGTTATTTCTAATCACGAGTCCCAGGGCGGGAATTGACTTGGACAGACAACCTAGACCGGCCATAACCACGCCGGGCAGAGGGGGCCTGTCTGCAGCCCTCGACGACGAAGCCCGCGGCATGGGCACCCACCCAGTCCCTTTGCCCTCAAAACGATACAGAACGCAGACTATGCCACCCTAGTGCTGCCGGTCGGTTCGGCGGCGGCGAAAACCAGGTCCGGGTTTGAAGCTGAGATGCTCATCTCGACGTCGAAAAGGGGTCCGGTGATGGTGCGAGCGCTGGGTTGAGGTGGGGCTGTCGAACCTCACTGCCTCGTGTCTTGGAGCATCATCGCCATACCGAGAGATGCGGGACAATACACCTCCCAGCCATGCCACATGATACATCTTACCCGGCAGCTCACTACTTGTACAGAAGATGCGGCCTCCTACCCCCTCGGCTCCCTGGAATTGACCGTGTCGAGCGCGCCACGACGGGAAGGGGCCTGTGAATCTGTCGAATGCGTTGATGCGCTGCTTATTGTCTCGCAGGACCATGTTGGGAGTGTCGGGCAGGTCCTAAAGGGCCGTCATGAGCTTTACCTACCTAGTTACCTGCCTACCTACCTAAACCAGGTCGGGTCCACCAAAGTTGCCGCGGAGTGGCTTGAGGAATGGAGAAAGGAGACTCGTGGCGTTCGGCACGTCGGGGATGATGAGCAATTCCCCGCAGAATGCGACCTCGCTGCGGGCGCCACCCGCGGGCCGTGCCAGAAACAAGCGTCAAGCGTCAACGGACCCCCACCTTCAACCTCGTAGCGGCATCGTCCAGCCGACAACCTGACAGTATGATTTCCGCAATCAATACGGCACCGACTGCAGGCTGCAGCCACGTTCGGCGCCGGCAAGGTTCTGTGTTACCGTACCGAGCCGGCGATCCGGGTCTGCAGTTCAACTTGACGACATGGATGTGCATCGAACTCGAAGGCTCGAAGCTTTGCAGGAGCCCGGCAGTGCCGGCACCTGACCGACGGAGCGTGGCATCGTGGTCTTGCCGGATGGGCACAACATGAATAATAACCCTCTCTGCAGACGCAGCTCGGCCTGCTCCCCGAAGCAGCGCGCTGCAGAGAGGGACTTTTTCGCACCAGAACCCACCATCTTGAACAGAGCACCAACCACAAACCCGGAACGTGCCAAGTCACGCACTCCCATGCAACGCTTGTCCCACTGCAGTTATCGAGAAAAATGGCCCCGGCCTGTTGTTGGCTGGCCTGGGGAGGGTGATCCGACCGAGTCCAACGGCATGGATTTAAGACGCCCGGCTTCCCCGCTTCAGGATTCCGATTCAACGCCACCCACTCTTCGCTTTGCTGGATGGCTTTCTGCAAGTTCCTTTGGTGATTCGGTTGTTTTTCAGATTTGAATACACCCACCCCTCAGAAAGTGGGAAGCCACTGCTCCAGTTCCGTTCAGAAACGCCTTGACATTTGAACCATGGCTGAGCCAGCTGAGCCACACATCGAAGTCGACCACGGGGTCAGTTTTACCGTTGTGGGAAACGAAAAACTCCGGGACTGACTTTGCTCGTCCGGGCTCCTTTTAGCGAGACAACGACAACGACTCGGTCATTGGGGACGACATGTACGCACCTTCGTAGCCGATAGCGCCCGTGTTGCTGATAACAGTGCGCAAGTTCAACCTTCACGGCATCCATCACGTCCAGCGTCCTCAACTACCCCGTCGAGAACGGCCGCCGCTACCATGCCTTCCGGGCCGGAGGTACGCAGCCACTCTGACTCCGAGACACAGTAAACTCCCAAGCATGTTCCCGGCTGACCACCAGCCATCAGTCTACTACATGCCAAATGACGAGCTCGAGCAGGACCGCCTCGACTTGTCGCACGCCCTCATGACCAAGGCCATCGGCGACAAGCTGTTTCTTGCTCCCATCGACACTGACAAGATGCACCGCGTGCTTGACATTGGTACGGGCACGGGAATATGTATGACGTTAAAACTCTAGAGTGACTTTTGCTTGAGACTGACCGGATGGTGTTGCAGGGAGCATGGCCATGGGCGATGAATACCCCAACGTGACGCAGGCATGGTCCCCCAGGAATGGAGGGAGGCCCGGGTCGGTGGGCAAACTCGCACTAACCGACTGGGTAGATCCTGGGAAACGATCTCAGTGCCATACAACCGCCATGGGTGCCTCCAAACGTCAAGTTTGAAATCGACGACGTCGAATGCCCCTGGGTGTACGAGGCGCCCTTCGACTTTATCTTTTGCCGGTACATGACGGGTTCCATCAACGACTGGCCCAGGCTTGTGGGGAGGGTCTACGAGTGCGTCAAACACGTCCCAGCCGATCCAAAGCTCTCAAGCCCGCCCTGGGTATAAACTAACAGCACGACAATAAATAGCAACCTCAACCCCGGCGGCTGGGCCGAGTTCGAGGACTTCGACCTCCAATACTACTCCGAAGACGGCTCGCTCAAGCCGGACTCGCACACCCTCACCTGGATCAACACGTTCCTCTCGGCCACGCGCAAGATGGGCCGCGAGGCGTGCCCGGGCCCAAAACTCCAAGGGTGGGCGCGCGACGCGGGCTTCGCCAACGTGACGCACCAGCGGTTCCGCCTGCCCATCGGCGCCTGGCCCAAGGACTCGCACCTGAAGCAGGTTGGCCTGTACAACATCGCGCAGATCATGGTCGGGCTCGAGGCCTTCTCGCTGCGCATCTTTTGCGACGTGCTCGGGTGGAAGAGCGAGGAGGTGCTGGTGCTGCTGGCCAAGGTGCGGGCCGAGCTCAAGGATCCGAAATTGCATGCCCAGTTTGATTTGTGAGTTTTCTCCCATCTGGAACGTTGTAGTGGTTAAGGTTGTGCTGTTCAAGGGGGGCTTACACGCTTGTAGTCATGTTGTTTACGGCCAGAAGCCTGAGAAGAATGATTGAGCTGAGAGAGCATCAGGAATCATCAAACGCCGAGCTACGACACATTGTTTGTTTTGGTCGAATCGCTCAGCTGCTAGCCAAACCAGAATTTATCTCTGCTAGAAGAGACGATTTTCAAGAGCCTGATCGATGAGGTGCCCATCGTCCCCCCTACCATTCCTTCGACTAAGGCCCGTCGCTCAAGTGAAAAACAAAGCTAAGTCTCCACAGTCACACCTTGCATGAAGCGCCACCTTTGGCCTTGAACTACTGGTTCCGCGGTCGCCAGTTTATCTAAGCGGACGGGATCCCGAGTTTTCATATGGATTGTGGCCGTTTGGGTAAAGTATGCTAGCAGTGGAAGCTCAGGAGCCCAGAAACTGGGTCGCAATGTCGAGTTCTACAAGAGGAAAATAGCAAATCAACTCTCGCCCTCACTGCACTTCGTTGTCGAAATCTCGGACCGGTAATGTACCTTGGATAATGGCATTGACTGCTGCTCAGAGCTTCCACCCCAAGCAACCAAGTCCCTGGGAACAGGCTGGTAGACTTCCATCAGGCCAGGCTCTTCGTTGACAATGGTGGACTCGTGCTTGGCAGCCAGGTTGTGGTTTCCCGCACGAAGCTCACGGATGGTCTCGTAGTGTTGGTAGAGGAATGTGAGGTGGCCATGTCTGTAGCCCGCGTTATATTCGCCAACGACATGGACGCCAAAGACATGGACACCTCCGGCAACTACTTCAGCGGCACCGACGGCTCCATCGTCTGGCGCTCCATCGGCAAACTCAGCAACTTCACTGTCCCCTCCAACGCCAAATTCTGCTTTCAACACGACGCCCACTGGCTCTCCCAACACGACGACAACGAAATTATCAGCCTCTACAGTTCATGTTCCAGCCCGGGACGATTTGTGCTACCGCCCGGGGCCAGCTGGCGGGAAAGTCTTCATGTTCATTTTGTGGGTGATGATGCACTTACTATTGCAATAATAGATGGCAGAACCCTAGGAGCAGCTGACGCGCCCGCAGTTGCCAGGGCCGGGAGCGCCACGGCAATTGCCACTGATCCCTCGGAGGTAATCGATGCCGGCGTCAAGGGCAGTGAAATCCCATGTCGGGGTCCATCCCGGGGGCCACCCGCAGTGAATGGCCTGAGTCTGCCGTGTGTTCAAACCGTCACGGGCCTTGACCGCCGCAGAGGAGTTGTCAAAGATGGTGTAGGTTGGGTTGAGAGCTTTCGCCTTCGCCTCGATATCCTAACATTCAAGATGTTGGTAAGTACTGCTGCTGGTTTCAAAGAGAAGAGAGGATGGAAACATACCTCGAAGGTAGCGCCAGTAAGGTAAACTGGTTCCTTCCCTTCCTCCAAGGTACTGCGCCATTCGATCGGGCCGCCTGCAAAGGCATAGGGTCCCACGTCCCGCTCCGTTGGCACAAGGGGCGAGCCGGAAACGAGGAAGCTCGAAGAGCTGAGCAAACCGCGCACGGCTGCAAGCAAGGTAGAAACGTGGACCATGATGATGATAAGAGGCTGCTAGTAAATGGGGAAGCGTGTGAGAAGTTGTCGGTGGTGGGGAGAGAGGAATTTGAAAGGAAGTTGGCGGTCTTTTATACCCAAGCAACCCGTTCAAGTCCGGTCCTGACATGTCCAGAGACTGAGGTGCCCGAGGAAATGTCATGTTCGTTTGCACGGTTGGAACCTTGAAGATTAGAGCCTGGAACCCCCTTGCGCCTTTCCAAGAGTCTCTTGGCATCCCTTGAATGGACACAATTTTCTGTTGATAGTACGGAATCACAACCCGTTGCTGCATTGCCCAGATCTCCAGATGTGTGACAGACTCCCTCAACCCAGCTTCCAACTTGGGTAACAAGCCTGGCTGCCCCGCTCGGGTATGCGGCGTGGTTTGGCCTGCCGGCCATTGCCCAGACAATAGACGCTCACACGGACCTTGCAAGAACCTGGTGCTCTCAAAGGGGCAACCAACATGAACCTAGCAGGTTCGGCTCAGCGGCAGCCGCACATGCGTTGAATCCATGTTGAATCCATGGGTGAGGGGACAGTGTTGTGAATTTTCTCGAGATCCCCTCGCGAGAGACATCGGACATCCCGAATGGATGACGGACCATAGTTGAAAGGGGACTAGTCGCACTAGACTTGACATGCTTGAACTCTCAACTACCTTAACATAAACCTTTTACCTTACATGCACTCCATGTTCCGACTTATCTCACCCGGGCCCTCCGCCCCTCGCTGCCCCTCGCTGCCCCTCGGCAATCATTACACCGCAATGTCCACCAGCCACCTTGACACACATACATACTAGTAACCTCCTGAGTGATCCTCTTGCGGGCCCCCATGCGGGCATGTCGCCGTAACGGCAAATTGTGGTGACAGCTACTGCGTTGTAAGTCTTGGTATTTGCCATGCCTCCCAAGTCTTGGTAGATGGCTGGGCCCCGATTGGCTGGCCCGCCTCAAGCAACCCTGAGGTGCCCCTTTGATCCGGCCCCCAAACAGACTCTGCGAGTCTGCCTAACCCCCGCGGAGTTGAAGTTGAGGTTTGGACGAAAAACCCGGGTCGCTTGGACAAATCAACCAACCTCTATTATCGGCGACCATCGGCGACTCGGCGAGCGCTTATGTACGAGCGCCTCGGCGCTACCGTACAAGGGGCTCGGGGCTCACAAGATACCTATCGACCCGAACGTCTTGGTCCAGTACGGGGTTTAAGTCGCGGGTCTGGTCGACGACTAACTGCTCTCCGTACCGCTGCCCGTTCGGCTTGGTGGTGCTGCACTCGCTCTGTTGTCTTGCAAAATAGCGGTCGTCCATCTCCAGATGCCGCACCTCAATGTCTTCCGCAAAAGGGCTTGGCAAGGCGACCTACCTACGTGGGTGGTGGTTGAAGCTGGGCAGCCCGACGATTTTCTTATTTTGGAACCGCCTAATTTTAGTACCAGTCTGCTCGGCGCTACGGAGTAGTTAACCAACAAGGCTGGTCTCTGCAGGCCAAGACCGCAGCGAAGCCGGCTCCGCTTGTGAGGCCAGGGGCTGGGCCAGGGGCTGAGAAGGGGTACCCAATCATCCAACTGCCATGAAGGTTTTGATCACCGGACTGTGTTTGATTAGTTGCGCTGATGGCGATTAGAGAATCCCTACCGCTCGATTCTATTACATCCATTGTGGTGTCAAACTCCCGTGGCTCTCGATGAGCAGGGGCGGTTTATGGCAGATCAAACTCCCAAAACGCCTCCGAGTTTAACCATGTTTACCACCTATTCCAAACCTAAACTCCGCGGGAACACATCGTTCGTAACACATTGCTTGCCACCGCATCAGTACCGGCGGCGGTACCCGGAAGGGTGGCCAGACCACCATCTCGAGTACGTGCTGTAATCTACAGCGAGACGTCAGTAAGATCCAAGGCCCGTCTCATCTTCGAAAACTCACCTCGCTGCGTACTGATCCCCAACTGGTCCGCCACATTGACATACCCCTCGGCATTCCGCTTCCCGCCCTTCCGTATCGTCTTGACCATATCCTCATCCCCCTCCCACACGCTCCGACAGTACGGACACGTCACCTCGCCGCCGCCTCCACCAGCCTGCCTCCGCTTCGTCGCGGCCCACGTCTCAAAGCACCCTTTGTGCACATTCTGCCCGCACGCCGCGCGGCACCACACCACCGGCTCCCCTCCATCATCATCAGTGGCGGCGTCCATCTCCCCAAAACAAATCGGACAGTCCCCCTCCATGGGCTTGCGCTTGCCACCTCCCACCCTCCCACTATCACCCCCGTCTGCATTATCAGCGAGCGGCGAAGGCGCCCCCTCAAAAATCTCCCTCAACTCCGCCCCCAGCAACGCCAGCTGGTACACGTACTCAAACTTTGCGCGCAGCACCCGCGCCAGCACGTACACGACGTGCTTGCACTGGTTGCCGTCGCGCGCGTGCGGGCAGTCGCAGGCCGGCTGCCGCGCGACGGTGACGGTGTAGATGTTGCCCGTCGAGCCTGTTAGCTCGACTGTTTCTTCGGGGTGGGACGGATCGTCGTTGTTGCGGACGCGGGAGAGGACGTAGAAGCGCTGGGTTGTGGCGCGGGCGTGGAGGTCGGCGAAGGATTTGGGGGGTTGGGGGCGGAATCTGGAGGGGAGAGGGGCAGGGGGTTAGTTGGATGTGGGGCGGGATGGGGGAACATTTGGGGGGCGTGCCTTCGAAGTCGTTTTTCTGTTGCGGAGGAGGCGGTGGGTTTTGGGAGGCGCGCCTTCTTGGGGGGGATGGCTGGTTGGGTGTTTTTGGGTGTGTCCTGGGCGAGCGTCTTGCTTTTGGCGAGCTTCTTGTTCCCTGTTGGGTTGCCCGCGGACTCGGCGTGCTTGCGCTTTCTGCCCGATGCTCGAGTAGTCGCGGGCGGTGCGGCCCCGGAGGCGGCGGCGGTGTCAGCACCCATTGTGGCCTTCTTTCTTCCTACTGACACGTAAAATCTTCTAATATTCGAGTGAATTCGTCTCGTTGAAGCTCAAATCTGTGGGGTTAAACCAGATGATCGGGCGGTGATGGAGAGATGATGGAGGACGCGTTGATAAGACGCTGCTGGCTGGTGGCGATAAGCTCTGGCCGGGAACCCCTGTCGGCGCGGAAAAACCGCGAAGTCATGTGCACTAGGTACTTAACCCTTGAGCACCGCGATTCGATCCACCTTTCACTTCAGCTAGGTACTCAGCACCATCGAGACCGTATGAAATCACGGTTAATTGGGGGGCAATGGGGAGCATTGTCAAAAGTCAGATTCTGATCTTCTGGGACATAGCCTTGACGTAGCCAGTTTGTTTGATGATGGGCTGAGAATCTTGCTGACTTCTGTTCGATTCAAGCCTCGAGTCCTCGACTCTCGACTCACAACCGGGGATTTGACGGCAGAGGAACTTACGAGGAATGCCGGGTTTCTTCTTCTAGTTTCCAGTTACCGATCTAGCCAATTGGGCTCCGTCAAGTGCGAATATGCGGGCTGGAGGCAAAGCGGCAAATGTGAAATGCCCAGCACCCGGATAACAAGACGCAGATAAACTTCAATAGGCTACAGTTCCCTCACGATATTGCGAGTATACAAGTACTGCAGTGTGTATGCCGATCAATCTACAACACATCGCGGCAAACTTCCCGTCCCTATCTCCGCGGCCGTTGAATAATATCGTCCCTGGTGCCCGTCCGATTAACGACGTATGACTGGCAATGATCCATCTTTGCATGTGAAACTTTGATTTTCGTTTAGATATCACCACCGGCGCGATGGTTTGGTCTTACCTCCTGGCGAACTTGGCACTCGCGGCCTTAGCAGCGGCACAATACTACGAAGGGTACGAGGGCGACGAGCCCATGTTGCGGGGGCAACGCCCTAGAACGAATCCCTCAGCGATGCTGCGCTTTGGCTGCTCACAGGTTGTGATTGAGCGTCTTGATCCGTACGTCATATCGCCAATTTAAATTCCGAGGAGGATATCCAGTGGAAAACTGACAAGACAGCCTCGTGGACCCCGGGATGGCGCCGTCCTCGCACATGCACCAGGTTGTCGGAGGGGACGCGTTCGCCGCCTCGATGCCCGCCACCGACATCTCAAAGCTTGGCTCCTGCACCACGTGCCATTTCAAGGAGGACATCTCCAACTACTGGACGGCGAACCTGTACTTCAGAGCCCGCAACGGCAGCTACAAGCGTGTCCCACAGATTGCGAACCAGTTCAACGACGGCGACAACGCCGGGATTACCATCTACTACACCTCTCCTGGCCCCAATCTGACGACCGCCTTCAAGCCGGTATGCGAAACTCTGTGCGAATATGAGCTTGATAACTCCGATTTGCTGATAATACCTTCCAGGGCTTTCGCATGCTCACTGGCGATTCAACTCAGCGCCAGTCGGACAATTTCGGAAAGAAGATGCAGCAGTGCTACCGCTGCTTCACGGCTGAGAATTGGGGCGGCAGCATGTACTCGCCCTGTATGGACCCCCAGTTTGACACGGATTACTTTCCTAAGCAGCCATGTGTTGGCGGGATCCGGTCCAACATCATCTTTCCCCTGTATGGTTCCACGCATTACACCTCCCACCCAGGGAGCAAGAACTGAATCTCACAATCAACAGATGCTGGGACGGCAAGAACCTCGATACCCCGAACCACAAGGACCATGTCGCTCACCCCGTCGGTGGGCCAACATCGTTTGCAGTCGTTAGCGGCGAGTGCCCCAGCAGCCACCCGGTCAAGATCCCGCAGGTCATGTTGGAAGTATGACCCCTGGAGTTCCACAACTCTATTGGGAGACTTACAGGAAAATAGGTCATGTGGGACACCCGGGGATTCAACGACCCAGAGGACTGGCCCGAGGATGGCAGCCAGCCGTTCTACCTCTCGAACGGCGACCAGTAAGCCATCAACTAACTACCGCGGCGATTGGAGGACTATCAGAGCCATAGCTGACGCACTCGAAGCACCGGATTCGGCCAACATGGAGACTATGTCTTTGGGTGGGAGGGCGCCTCGCTCCAAAGGGCAATGGACAGCGCTTGCTACCTGTGGAACTGCTCGCTGCTCTCACCGATGCCGCCTAAGGTCAAGAACCTCTGCCAGGTGCCGGTCACGGTGAAGGAGGAGCTCGATGCATGTAGGTGTTTGTTTCCCCGCGGGAGTATGGGAGCTCTGGCGTGTGCTGACTCTTTGATAGGGCTTGATGAGCTTCCAGGGGGTGGGAAAGGCGTGTGACTTGACTTCAGATCTCAAGTCATGAGGCAGGCAAAGGATATTTCTGTTGCTGTAAGAATATAGGAGGTATACCAGTATGCACAGAACAAGTGGAGATTGGGAATGTGGCAGTTTCTAGGTTTTGCAGACCAAGACACCAGCAACTGAGCTGCATTCTCAAGATGAAGTCCCAGGCAAGGGCCGCAAGGCTTGTAACAAACCAAATCTATCACGTTCAAACAATGCAAGTATAGTGTCATCAAGGTAAAATCAACACAATATCAAGCTCGGTATTTGCTTATTTAGTTGTCGCCTTCAAATTAGTTCAAGCACAACGTCTTTCACTCCTTAGAAGTTCAGGGGTTGGTTTGTTGCCAGGGAGACGAAAAAATGTGCCCCACAAGTTCGCCTGCACAGTGCAGCCTCACATGGAAGGGTCAGCAGCGGATACCAGGCTCTGAACACCGTGACCAAGTGGTGTTGGCACTTGGTCAGCTGGATCGAGTTAGACATAATTTACGACCTCTGGAAGCAACCGCGATAGTTCCGTCACATACACAATCCTCCTGTGGTGACTCGGGCCACTTGGCGAGATTGTCAATCCCCAGAGATTGCACGGCAACCTAGAGAATAGAGGCTCCCTATTGCTTTCTCCGACATCATCGACATGGCTGCAAGACCTTCCACCGCCAGGCCCCAGTACCCTGGCTGGAATCGAGACCTCCGATGGACGACCAACGGCCACATGGACATGCACATGCAGGACGTCATCTATCCCACGGGCATCCACTACAACTCTGAAGGGGCCGCCTCGGCGCCGCTGTCGGTGCGCGAGGTCGCCATGATGCTGCTCATGGACAGCCTCACCGACAAGCCCGACTGGCACATCAAGGTTTTTGATGACGACGTCGCCGAGACGTGGAAGACAGACATGGAAGCTCTCGCCTGGCCCAACGACGTCCTTTGGAAGCGGATCGCCAATCACCACAACATGCGATGGGAAGAGCCATGGCAGCCGCGGAGGCCCGAGCACATCCTGGACAAGGAATGCGTTGACTATGTTGGTGCAGCCCTCCATCCCGGGCTTTCTGCTCCTTGCTAGGTACTCACACCTCGGCTCTAGTGCATCCATGAACTGCGCCGCAAAGCCTGCCATTTTGAGAACACCGGGATCACACCTACCTTGGACGCGACTTTCAGCATCGCCAAGTCGGATGTCCTCGTGTCCGAGGGCCTCCGCGCCGACCTGCGCGATGCCTTTGCCCAGCTACAGGCTGACCAAGCACCCAATCCAAACTGGTATCCCGACAGCGAGGATACGGTGCAAAATCTCGTCGACCCGTCCATGTACCCGCTCGTGTACGGCCGCTCGCGCTTTCTCCCGGACGAGGTCGTGGGTGTTAAAGACGCCATCGACAGGTTTGCCGGCAAGGGCAACGTGATCCCAAGGCGGCCCGAGTGGGGGGAGGAACCAAGAGGGCGAACGGGGCGCTCAAACCACACCCCGGACGAGGGCGACACGGGGCCTGGAGGGTCCAAGATCCATAGGTCCTACTGGTCTACCATCTACCAGTTGCTGCCGGCGAACGTCAAGTTCACGGGCGACGGCGGTGTGGAGTTTACCAGCTACATCAACAACTTGCACCCAACCAAGCACCGCGGCATCTACACCACCATAGAGAAGCTCGTCGAGACGGCTCTCCCCATGTGGGATCAGTGCCTAGGCCAGTACACGTCGATATGGCATATCGGCGCCGGACGACACCGGCCTCGCTTGACTCCCGACGATGCAGAATACCCATGCTTTAAGGACCTGGCAGAAGGCCTAACGGGAATTTACAGCAACATGAAACTGGGCAACTGGGACCCGAAATCACCGAGTGAGATGCTCGCGAGGGAAGCAGCTGCGAAACGGGCTGAACAGCAACCTGAGCAACCCGGAGCGTCCACCGAGGAGGGAGAAGACATTGACCAGGAAGACTCCGAGGACATAGAGTTCGAAGACGAGGATCGATGGTATGAAATCCGCAAGCCCATCCAACTTCCCCTGCCGGCCTTCTCCCCAAGCGAAGTCAAGTATGCCGTCTTCCCCAGCAGGTCGCTCCGCGAGCAGTTCAACGACACTGGCCTCCAAATCATCGTCAAGGTGTCCTCGATCGAGCTCAGGCCCGAGCAGCCCGAGTTTGCAGTCGAGGACTGGCACGTCGAGGGCATGATGAACGAACACATCGTCGGCACGGCGCTCTACTTCCTCGACTCGGAGAACATCACCGACAGCCACATCGACTTCCGCACCATCACCAACCCCCACATTGACGAAGACTGGGAAGAAATCGAGGAGGATCCCCTGCAGTGGCTGGAGAGCATCTACGGCGTCAAACTCGGCGGCTTCCACAACAGCTCCTGCCTGCAAAACTACGGCAGCGTCCTCACGCCCCCGGGCCGCCTGCTCGCCTTCCCCAACGTCTTCCAGCACCGCGCCTCGGGCTTCAGGCTCGCCGATCCGTCCAAGCCGGGCCACTGCCGCGTCATCACGCTGTCGCTGGTCGACCCCTTCACGCGCATCATCAGCACGGCCAACGTGCCGCCCCAGCAGGCCGACTGGTGGGCCGACAGCGCGTTTGGGGGACTGACGAACAAGCAGAGCGGCGCTTCGTCGAGCCTGCCCCCCGAGATTGCGCAGCTGCTGGCTGAGAAGGGGTTTGGTGGGGACAAGCTTGCTGAAGCGCTGGCCGCGGGCCAGTTGGCGGAGCCGAAGCTGCCCCCGGAACTGCTGAGCATAGTGAGGAAGGAGTTTGGAGACGGGCTGCCGATGAGCCGTGAGGAGGCGGAGGAGCATCGTCTCAAGATGAAGGACTACCTGGAGGCGTTTCACGGACAGGCCCTGTGGAATTGGAAGTCTGTGGAGTATAATTTTTATGAGGAGGACTGAGGCGGCGATGTGTGTTGAAATCAGCTAGACAGGGTTGAGATCTAATCGCATGTGGTACTATCTTCTCTCCATCTACTGTCCCCTTCCCCTCTGCTGTTACACGTACAGTGTACTGGCTTTGACCCCTAACAAGTCAACGCTACATCCCCGCGGTCCAGCTTCGAATACAATATCAAGACCGGTACTCGGACACAAACCAGCCATTGCCAAGCCTTTCTCCAAGTCCGATTCGGGGACAGCAGCCGTCACCCTCACGGCTGCATCCTGACCAGGAGGTCTCCCGTTCAATGAGACGGCGAGACGGCGAGACCGCGACGGACCGTACATTAGCCGATGCCCCTTGTCGGGCCGATAACGGCGAGAACAGGTCACGATGGCCAGCCGTGTAAGACGGGAGCACCATTTCAGTATGCAGTGCGAGGCTCAGCTCTTGCTGTCCGTGAAGAGTATAAATCCAGCCCCTCCCTAGACACTGGGCAGCTCTCTTCCACTCCTCTTCCAGTGTCGAAGCTCAGTAGCAACGACCCTCGGGCACCCACAGCCCATCACACATCAACACCTACGTACAGCCCATCACACATCTCAACATCCATCACACGCCACATCCTATCACACACAACAAGACGTACATATAATCCCATCACCCATCACACGCCCCATCCCTCTCCAGCGTCTATCTAGTTTCCAAAATGCACCCCCACCACACAACAACCCTCCAAAACACCCTCGCCCACTTCTCCCCCAACCCCGCCGTCCTCGCCCTCCTCCTCGCGGGCTCCCTCGCCCACGGCTTCGCCACTGCCACCTCGGACGTCGACGTCCTCGTTGTCTTGACGGAAGAAGCCTACGCCGAGCAACTCCGCTCCGGTGAGCGCACCTTTGTCAGCACCGCCCTCGCGACCTACCCCGGCGGGTTTGTGGATGCCAAGTATATCTCGCTGGGTTTTATGCGGGAGGTTGCGGAGCGCGGGAGCGAGCCGGCAAGGTTTGCGTTTGAGGGGGCGAGGGTGGTGTTGGATCGGATTCCGCCCGAGGAAGGGGTTCTGGGGGGGGTTCTTGAAAGGATTGTTGGGTATCCTGTCGAGGGGAAACGGGAGAGGGTGGTGCGGTTTCGGGCGCAGTTGGATGCGTGGCGGTGGTATTGTGGGGAGGGGCTGAGGAAGAGGGAGGGGGATGGGGGGTATCTTTTGGGGCTGGCGGTGAGGAAGTTGGTGCTGTTTGGGGGAAGGCTGGTGTTGGCCGAGAATGAGGTGCTGTATCCGTTTCATAAGTGGTTTTTGAGGGTGCTGGAGGGAGTCGAGCGCAAGCCGGAGGGGTTGATGGAGTGTGTGAGGAGGGTGTTGGGGGAGCCGTCGGAGGAGAACGTGGAGGCGTTTTATGAGTTGATAAAGGGGTGGAGGGAGTGGGAGGAGAGTTCGAATCGGTGGGGGCCGCAGTTCATGGTGGATACTGAGCTGACGTGGATGAGCGGGCATACGCCGGTGGATGATCTCTGAGTTGAGCAGGTCGGGTGGAAGGTGGGTTGAGCTTCACATGTCTCTTCGGTGTCTTTCTTCTCAGTTACTTTGTCAGGTGGTTTGTTGCTGGGCGGTTGGTCCAATCATTCTCATATCATATGCAAACGGCATTAACGCCGGTGTGTCGGGAATATGGCCCTGTTGACATATGATGACTGGATTCTTGCTCGAAACAAGCTTCTTTGTGCAAACAGGCCGTAGGAACACATGCTGGAATCATGAGCTGCGGAGTACTCTGAAAGCTACAACTTGATTCAGTGGCCCATACAATGGTCATAATGGTTGCTAAGCTAGACAACAATTCACCCACGTGCAGGGGGGTCCGGGGATGCTGGAGAAGTCAAACTTTGTGTGGACTGGAATGAATGGGTTTCGGGCAGTGTTCAGTGTTCAAGAATATCATGATGCCACCCTCCTCATTTGCGCCATGGTCTCAATGCCAGTGCCAGTGTCTCTCACTGCCCTGCAAACCGATCATCAGTGACTCTCAGACAAGGCAGCAAAGGCAGGTAAGGCACCTGTAATCCTAGTTTGTGTTTCCAGCAAACAACGAACTTAAAAGGTGCAGTTTGTAGAAACAGGCATCTGCACTCCTGATTGCGATTGCTTGAATCGTTTGTATAATCAGATGTAGGCACCCATCCAGGCAAGCACTACCGTCATCCGCACCCTGCTGGCCACTGGCCGCGTTGGAGCCTACCGCGCTCCTTCCCTCCCGTCAGTCCCAATGTTTGGCCTGGAAGCCCAACTCCCACACACTCCGGCTTGACTTCCGTCCGGACTCCGAACTGAGTCTTGAGACCCAGGGCCGTGCCAAAGGGCAATGCACACAACTCTCACACTGCCGATATCCGATAAGCCTTTTCTCTTCTCTCCAGTTCCACCGCCCTCAAACCTGAACCCAATTCCGTCCGACTGAAACCGATCAACGGACGAATGCATTTTATTCACGCCTTCTCTCGTTCCATCGCTTCATCGCGAATCCTCCTTGGCCGCCCATCTCACCTAATACCTCACCTACAGCATCCTAAACTGTGCACAGTTGGGTAACGGCAGACAGCCTGCCAGTCAGAGAGTACCTGGTAGCGGTATCCAGCATGGAGACTATCGGCACCGATCCGGGCACTCAGGTCAGTTCTCTCAGATCCGCCACAGGTCGTTGCATTGAAGTGGACAAGTCACTCACCCTCTCTCGTGACAGTCCGCGATCGACATTGTTCAACAGCATGTCTTCTTCCGTCCCAGCAACGGACAGGGCTGGCAGTCAAAGCCAGAGCTCCCCACTGCTGCCGAGATTCTGGCCGAGCGCTCCGACATCGACCAGCTGCCGGAAAACCCGGTGGATGTCCCTTGGTCGTCCAAAGACGACTACCTCACTGCTCAGTATGAGATCCTGCGCCGTGAGGCCATCGAGGGCCTGCGCTTCTCCGTGAGGAGCTACGCCGACCATCGCCGCAAGGACTCCATGATGGACGATGACTTTACCAACATCTACACTCAGGTGAGTCTCATTCCGTTTTTGTCAGTCGGCCAGCCCGCTAATCCGCGGGCAGGTGCGGGTCAAGCAATACGTGATGTCGACCATCGGCCCTCTCACCAGGGTCTCTTTCTCCACAGAGCGGTCCAAGTACCGCATTGTGTGGAAGCAATCGAAGCGTCTTCAACCGGGCAAGATTGTGGCCCTATCCCCCAAGGCGGACAACTTCAGGACAATCTGCAAGATTGCAACCATTGCCCAGCGCCCCTACCTTGACGGGCTCGACCAAGACCCCCCTGTCGTGGACCTCCTGTGGGCTAACCCGGAGGACGCCGTCCTCGACCCAAGCCTTGAGATGATCATGATTGAGTCGTTGCATGGCTACTTCGAGTCTGCCCGTCATTCATTGATTGGATTGCAACATGCTGCGAGAACCAAGTGAGTGGCCCGACAAGTGTATCGAAGAACAAATGCTTACACCATCTCACAGTTCGCCCCTGGACAAGTACTTGACCGGGGCCCATACCAAAGACAGCCACCCCGCGTTTCTCGAGGAGGATCCCATCATGGATCTCTCTACGCTTGCTAGCAGAGCTACTCCGGATGACGCGGAAGCGGTCGCGGAGTTGAAGGAGTACGACATCATCAACAGCGAGCTCCCGGACTTGAAGGATCTTACCCTCCTGGACGAGTCCCAGCTTCTTGGTCTACATCGCATCGTCTCCAAAGAGCTCGCTATTGTGCAAGGCCCACCGGGTACCGGCAAAACGTACACGTCCGTGGAAGCACTCAGGGTCTTGGTTGCCAATCGACGGAGGCACCGCGGTCCTCCGATCCTCGTGGCCGCCCAGACGAACCATGCTTTGGACCAAATCCTCGTCCACTGCATCAAATCCGGGGCCAATGTCCTTCGGATGGGAGGGAGAACACAGAACGAGCTCATCAAGCCCCGGACCTTGTTTGAGCTGCGCCAGAATTGCAGCAGGAACCAGATCCCCGCCGACAGCAAATGCCGCCCTATCGACGACCAGCGCAAGCTGAACGCCAAAAAGATTCAGGAACTCGTCGATGCCCTCTTCAGCGACCGCCTCTTGGACCCACAGGCCCTCCTCGACTTCGGCATCATTACACCGGCCCAGCACCAGTCCCTTTGCGATGAGTCAATGGAAACCCACGAGGCTATGGACGTCCACGGCCCCTTTGCACTTTGGCTGGGCGACAGCCTCATTCCTGCCAAGATCCGCGAAGACCGCCATCCGACGCAACTCGAGCTGAATGAAGCAGAGGCCCGCAAGAACCTTCCCGAGTTCGAATGCGACGACGACGAGGAACTCGAGAATATCGCTGATGATGACGAGGACCGGATCCGCTTTCGAGGCACTGTCATCCCGCTGAAACACGTCTGGTCAGGCAAGGACCCGGCGAACTTGACTTCCTGGGATCGTGCCGTCGCGCGAGCCCTTCGGAATGAGGACCTGTTCAGCATCGACCGTGACTTGCGCGGCGCTGTCTACCAGCATTTCCAGGCCAGGTTGCTGGATGCCATGGCGCCCCAGTTCGCAACGCTCCTCGCTGAGAATATTAACCTCTGCAAGAAGCGCAAGGCATTCAAATTTCTGGGCAACACCCAGCTTGTCGACAAGCTGAGGATCGACATCGTTGGTTGCACCACCACGGGCCTGACCAAGTACCGCGGATGTCTTGCCGCGATGCAGCCGCAATCACTCCTCATCGAGGAGGCGGCAGAAACCCGCGAGGCCAACATCGTATCCGCCCTGTACCCTTCGATCCAGCAGCTCATTCTGGTGGGAGACCACAAACAGCTCGCGCCCAAATGCGACATCCAGCGCCTGGGCGACCCGCCCTACAACATCAACGTGTCGCTCTTCCAGAGAATGGTCAACCTGGACATGCAGTTCGTCATGCTCAAACAGCAGCGCCGCATGAAGCCCGAGCTTCGATACATCTTGAAGCCCTTCTACCCGGAACTTTACGACCATCCGTCCGTGCAGTCGATCAACCACCGCCCTGACGTTCTCGGCATGGGCGGCCGCAACTTGTGGCTCTTCGACCACACCTGGCCAGAGGACGTGAACTCGGACTTCAGCAAGTTCAACGAGCAAGAGGCCGAGATGATCACAAACTTCTTTGCCTACCTCGTCGCCAACGGCACTCCGGCGGAGAAGATCACGGTCCTCACATTCTACAAGGGCCAGCGCAAGGTGCTGCTGAAGAAGCTTAAACGCCATCCCTCGATCATGGGCTCGACGTTCAATGTGTGCACCGTGGACTCTTACCAGGGCGAGGAAAACGACATTATCCTGCTCTCACTGGTCCGGAGCCCGCAGGTTGATCGTTCCTACGCCGTGGGCTTCCTCGAGGATGAACGCCGGGCCGTCGTCGCCATCAGCCGTGCTCGTCGGGGGTTCTATGTCTTTGGCAATGTTGAGAACGTGCTTCGAGCGCACGAAGTGTCCTTCGACCTGTGGTACAAGATCTGCTGCGGCTTTGCCGAGCAGGGACGCATTGAACGCGAGCGCGGCCTTCCTCTTGTATGCCAGCCGCATGCGCGAGAGATTTGGATCAAGGAAGTCGAGGACTGGGGCGACAACTCTGGTGGCTGCGACTTGCCTTGCAGGCAGACCCGACCTTGTGGTCACCTCTGCACGCTCAAGTGCCATGCGTAAGTGAGATATCTAGTTTTTGGGGAGACATTCGCTGACAGCATGACACAGCATAGCGCACGAGGACCTCCCATGTGGCGAACCGTGCTGCGAGAAGCTCGAATGCGGTCACGGTTGCCAGAGACTGTGTGGCCAAAAGTGTTTCTGCGACTGCAAGACATTCGAAGAACTCGACCGCCAGGCTCAGGCTGCCAAACAACACTTGTCGCTGGAGGATAAGATGAAGTTGATGGGCGCCGAGGAGACAGAGATGCTCAGGGCGTCCCTGAACAATCACAATGTGTCACGGCAGCAGGCTCAACCGGCCCCGACGCTCCCTGTGCAGGGACAGGCCGGATTTTCGAGGGGAGGGCGCAACGGCAGACATGCTCAGCAGTCCAGGCCCATCCCGGCCCAGGCAACTCAGACAGCGGCAGAATGGGGCCGTTTCGTGGACAATATCGAGCAGCACGACGAGCAGCTACTCCAGGAACGCCTCGCCCACGCAGGACAACAACAGGTCTCGGAGACGGTCATTCGAGAAGTTTACCAGCCGACCACCCTTGCAAATGGCCAGCGGGCCGGAGGCGGCACCAGGACGGTTCAGCAGGTTCAGATGGCCTACAGCCAGGTGGCTGCTGCTTCTGCCAACGGCCAGACGGTGCTTGTCTCTGGTCTTCAGAACGGGATTGCCAACTTGGGCCTGACGAACGGATCTCAAGTCAAGAACGGTCTGCCGGCTGACGCCCGGGGCGTCAACAAATCCAACAACCGCAACACATCCGGCAACCAGCCTGGCAGTGTCCTGCCTAACCACCGTGGTGGCAAAGCGGGCCGGAAGAGCCCTACCAAGCCCGCCGGTAGAGGCCATAACCTCGCTGCCCAGCCCGCTGTCCAGCAGCCCCTTGTCCAGCAGCCTACTATCCAGCAGCCCCCCGCCGAGCAGGCTCCAGTTCAACCGCCTCCCGCCCCGCACGATCTCCTCACCGACGGCTTCCTGATCGACACATCGCCTCTGGATGTGTCCGATGGACGCCACGCACCTCTCCCTGGCTACAAAATCACGCCGCATCTCCTCGCCCAGCTCGGCTCCTTGACTCCCTCGCCCGCGACTTCAGTGAGCAGTAGCTCGGTCTTCAGCGAGGCTCCGCGGTCGGGTCTGGCAACGTCGACACCGGCTCAGGCTCAGGTCCAGGCTCAGGTCCAGGCTCAGGTCCAGGCTCAGCCGAAGCGGGAGGAGGAGAAGAATGGGGTCGAGGATGAGGAGGAGGACTGGCTGATTGAGCTGTGATCTTTCTTGTCACCTTCTCAGCCTGCCGAGCTACTGAGGTCTTTGGTTGCAGTCCATACCGAGGGTATCTCGCGGGAGTGGGACTTCATCACGGCATCGGATGGGCATGCTGGGATATCTTCCGTTTTGGCTGATCGGGGCGCCGGACCGGACTTACTTGTCTCTCTTCAGCGGCTGCCCTTGTGTGCGCACTTGCGCACCTATGTTTTGTTTACAATTGTTGGGTTTAAGACTGGGAGTTTCAGCGCTGATGTTTTTGCGGAACTCGGAACTCGGAACTCGGAACTCTGGAGTCTATCTACCTCCTGCACCATGTTGATGGCTATCTGGGCGGTCAGGCGTTGAGGGAGAAGGATGGATTCCGGATGGGATGTGTGTAGCGTGCTTTTGTTAGTGTTTAGTTTAGCTCAAGCAGCATTGTGTTGTCATCAGTGCCGTGTTCATCTCCATGTCTGGTGGCTTTGGGGTGATGACCCGGCCTGTTCAATCCCCTTCAGGAGGGGTCGTGATCATAATGTATCGCGGCCGGCTAGGCTGAAGGACATCATTGCCACAGTGCGAACGCCTCACGGACCTCACATTCATGACCGACCGCGCCATAATGTCAATGATTCCATTTTCCAGTAGCCCCTGGATACAAGAACCGTAACCCAAACGCCATCCCATGTGGGTATTCCCTAGCCACGCCAACCGGTACCTATCCTACTAACTAACGAAGCAGCGCCATCCGCAACCGCGCCCAGAAACCAACTACCCCCCCACCCCCCGGCGGTCACTATACGAGTCGGCCTAACCAAAGGTGTACCCCATCAAAACACGTCGCCTCAACTCCGGATCCCACCCCCTCGGAAAAACACCATCCTCATCTTCACCACCGCCCCGCGCTGACGACGACCCTGGCGTCGCATCACACTACTTTGCAACGCCAATCTCATACCCAATCAACACCTCGGTCGACGTGCCATCCCACCCCCTGGTCCCCGCGGTCGAGATCATGATGCGCGAGGTGGGATCGACATAAAGCTGCGAGATGACGCCCGCGCGGGGCGGGCCGGGGATGATGATGAAGGGCACCTTGCTGTGTTTGAAGGCCGAGTTGTCGCGCAGGTCGTACAGCCTCAGAATGTCGTGGGACGCGCACACGAGGTGGCGGCCGTTGGCCATGGGCCGCACGCAGCTGACGGCGCCCGAGCCGGTGGGGAACTTGAGCGTGCGCTCGGGCTGCCAGGCGCTGGTGGCCTTGTGGATCGAGTATTCTTCGACGGTGCCGTTGCGGCGGCCAGCGTAGATCCAGTTGCCGTCGGGCGACCAGCACGCGCCCATGCACCAGGGGGGCACGCCGCGGCGGTTGTTGATGCGGGCTACTGGGTCCGGGACACGGCGGTCCCAGAGGCGGATGGTGCCGTCCATAGCGGCTGAGAAAAAGGTGCTGGTTGAGGACTGGGTTGGGTCGGTGTGGGGAGGGGGCGCGGCCGAGGTGAAGATCATGGAGGGGGAGGAGGGGCCGCCGCCGTTGGGGTGGGAGGATGGCGGGCGGGCGGCGTCGGGGGGTTGGGTTTGTGCATCGAGAGTGGGGGAGGCGGGGGGTTGAGTGGTTTCGGTGGTGGTGGGGGCTTGGCTGAAGTCGATTGACATGTCGATGGCCGTGTCGCCCGTCATGGTGTCGCTGCTGTGTGAGAGGTCGCCGTGGGAGTCGGCCTGGGTCGCGGCGGGCCCGTCTTGTGTGGGCGGGGGTGCGTCTGTCGTCGGTGGCGCGCCCATGTCCAGGCCTGGTCCGGCGGACATTTCGGTGTCGCCCATGGTGAAGTCGCCCGAGTGGTCCAGGCCGTGGTGGTTGGAATCGTCGTGGAGTCCCATGTCCATAGCCCGGGAGAACTCGTCGTCGTCATCGCCAAATGCCCCTCCACCCCCACCACCCATGTTGTCGTTATCACCAAAGAGGGACCCGGCGGGGCTGCCGAAAAGCGATTCGTGTTCTGGTGACCCGGATGCATCTGCGGGAGCCCCTGCATCGTTGCCAGCAGCGTGTGCTGCACCGCCTGCTTCATCTGTGGCGCCGTTTTGGAAGAACCCATTCAGCCTCGGCTTCGTCTCAGCAAAGAAGGTATCGCTCTTAATATCGACCTCGCTCGCCTCGGCCGGGATGGGTGCTCCGCTTGCCGGTCGCAACTCAATCGCCGAGATCTGCCCCCCGCTCCCCTCAAACCGCCGTAGGATGTTGCCGGTATTCAAGTCCCAGTCAAGGACTGTCTTGTCCCAGCTCCCGCTCAGCACGCTCTTCTCGTCGGACGCCAGCTGCAGCACGCTGACGGCGTTGGTGTGGCCGCCGTCGCGCAGACAGTGTATCCTCTTGCCCTCGTCGTGGCGCACGCTCTGGAGGTTGATGCCGCCGCTCTCGAGCCCGCTCAGGAGCCACAGCGCGCCGCTGTGCACGGCCAGGCTGTACACGGGCGACAGGATCCTATCTTCGGCGCGCGCGTTCGGGGGCGCCGGCTCCTCGTTCTCCCAGTAGCTCATCAGGATGCCGGCCTTGACGACGCTGTCCACGAATGGGTGCCGCTGGGCCACGGTGAGCTGCTGCTTGCCGTTGATGGTGCCCATGCCGTCGTACTTGCGGATGTAGCCGTCGGATCCTCCGGTTATCCAGTATCGCAGGTCCGGGGTGATGGCCATGGCGTTGATGCTGGTCGCCTGGGGCGCCGCCATGGTGGGGACTATGTCGTAGAGCGGGGCGTCAATGTATTCTTGCCGGAGGATCGGACGCCATCGCGACGCGATCTTCGGGCTTGTGGGCGCAGCGGATGCGACAGCGGCGGTGTCCTGACTGGGTGGTTGCCCATCAGCAGCGGGCGCTTGGGAGGTATCGAACGACTCGGATTCGGGTTCAGCATCAGCTTCGGGCTCGGCTTCCTGTTCCGGTTCGGGTTCGTCCTGTTCGTCCTGGTCTTCCTCCTCGTCCTCGTTCTCCTCCTCGGCGTCGTTCTCGGCCTCGAGGTCCTCGGCGTCCTCCATGAGCTCGTCCTGTTCGTTTTCGGAACTGGCATATTCGTCATCCATGTTGAAAGCTGGTGTGGGTAGACGGAGGATGTGTGTTTGTGATATCCAATTGATTAAAGATGAGGTTATGGCACAGCCGAGCAATGTTGGGTGATGAGCGCACGAAGTTGAAGGTTGCAAGGTTTAAGCTTCGGGGCAGCAATCGGAGACGCGCCAGAAATAGCCGGAGCCCCCTGCACGCGTGGAGACCCCGCAACCCCACCACTGTAGTGCGTTCTCTCCATGTGATCGTCCGGACGGCATATCAACACCTGGGTTTTGCACAGAGGCACTCGATCCGGAGAGAAGACTGCTATTGAATTATACTTGGCGCCAGTAGTGTTCACTACGCGGGCTCGGTGACTCTCGAGATTCAGCCGAGCCCGGTACACAACATGTCAACCAGCCCCGTCCTCGACAGGACACCAGGCCTAATACCTAGGCAGATCTAAGAATCCATCTCGCAGCAGCCATATTACTAGAAGTGCAAAATATGCAGGTCGACGGAGTGACCGTCTATCATGACATAAAGCGGCCCGTCCACGGGCAAAGCAGATAACCACCAAAATAACTTAAAAAGACCCGGCTCACTGGCCGGATGCTCAAAGCGGCCTTGCCGCATTGATCATATGAAGAGCCGACCGACGCATGAATTCCTCCATCCGGCTGTCGCCCGACTTGGCCGGGCTCCCGTGCTGAGGACACGACGGGCAGGTGCAGGGCAACCGCGGCTGCTTGTCGTCGTCCTGGTAGTTGAGGAGCAAATCGGAACAGGTGGACTCGGAGATGCGGTCAAGGGGTGATGGTGAAATGGTTTTGCCGACTTTCTTGGGCGAACAACGGATGCGCGGCCCAGGGTTCTCCCCTCCGTGAGACATCTCTGTGGCCTCAAAACTCGAACGGCCAGCCAACACCGGGGCGGCATGGCTGTCACCCTGGGGCGGCGTAGAACTGCGAGGTGTGTTGATGACCATAGCGTCAGGTGGGTTGTCGAAAGGGCGTTCGTCCGCCTCCTAGTCTGTGCCGTTACCCGACACGCCCCCTTTCCAGAGCCCGTAAAACCCTTCACAGTTCTTCCACATCTTGATGGTACCGTCCTCCGACCCGGTCGCGTACAGATTCCCGTCGGGCGAAAAGGCGATGGACCAAATGGGGCCGTGGTGGCCCTTGTGCACGTCCAACTCCTTGGAATCGTCCCAGTTGTACACGCGGGCCCAGGTGCCCGGATCCTCCCCAACCACAAACTTCCTGCCTTTCAAGTCCAGACCGACACTCGCGATTCCATGCGGAAGTTTGATGTGCTTCAGCTCGTCCTCGGCCCTCAAACCGCCCCAAAAGTGTGCCGTCTTCCCAGCAGCAACCGCCAGGACGGGCCGACCACCGCCAATATCCGTAGGTGCGCTGTGTGCCTGCGCGAGGGAGACGAGCTCGCACGACTTGATCTCGCCCTCCAGCTTCACCTCACGGATACAGAGCCGTGTGGGCAGATCAAACCAGCGAAGGGTGTCGCCAGAAGCAGTGATGATGACGCGGGGATCCTGCGCCCAGACGATGAATTTGATGGCCTCCTTGTGCACGCCCTCGCCGATCTCGAACGCTCGTGAAGTCTCGATGGTGGCTGGGCTGACAACGGTGGGGCTGGCGGATGCCTGCTCGCCGGGCGCCTTTTGATCATGGAGGTCGAAAATGCGAAGCTTCTTTTCGAACCCGCCAGTCGCAATCATTCCGGATTGGTCAAACGGGTAGGCGATAGCGCGCACAATGTGATCGTGCTGGAGAACGTACAGCAGCTCGCCGGTGTGGGTGTCCCAGATCTTTGCGGTGAAGTCGGCCGAGGCGGTCGCGGCAGTCGTCGCATCGGGGCTTAGTCTGGCTTGCCACACAGCGCCCTTGTGGCCGAGAAAAGTGCCAATCCAGTCGCCCGTCTGGCCGTCGCGGAGCATGGGGTTGCCATCTGCAGAACGATTCAGTCAGCGAGCGCAGCGGCGCCAAGGGTGGACGTTCCGCAAACCTTTGCATGCCGAGATCATGTAGTACGCATCTTCCTTCTCGAGGGGCGAGAAACTGAGGTGAGGCACGGGCCGCGAGTGGCCGTGGCAGGTCAGGGGCACGTATTGGCGGGGGGCGGTAGAGTCGCCCATGCTGGATATCGAGACAGAGTCCAAAGTCGTGGAGGCGTAAATGTGGTACAGCGGTGACTCGGTGGTCGGATGGTGTCGTCTCTTCTAATGTGGAATGAGGCGACCAGGAACGAAACGGCGTTGGTGGTTCTGGCAACAACGGGACCGGTGACAGTCGAATCTACGGTGAAGTCGAGAGAAAGGAACTCGAGAACCAGCAAGACAAAAGAAAACCAAAGAACGGAGAGAGTCGTAACAGGTCGTAAGTCGGTCGTTTCGTTAAAAGAAGGCGGGAGAGGAGGCCCGAAGTGGTCGTCACGCCTGGTGCCGCTGGTGGGCAGAATTTGCAGCAGGAAGTGGAAAGAGTCGATGCGACGACAGCGACCAGCGCGGCCATTCAGATTCCAGGCGGCCAGTGCGAGTGCGGGGTGTGCCACATGCCAGGGGCGAGCTTGCCAAGTTGGGGTGGCCCCTCGCTGGGCTCTGGACCCACCTGCTGCTGCCTTCAACTAGAAGTGTTCCGGTTTCTTGCTTGTATCCTGGGTGGCTTTGAACACTGTATTTATTCCAAATTTTCCCTCTTTTATTCGAGGCAGTTCCAGCTGTGTTCAGAAAAGGGAGATGGCAGGTACCTAATACCTAGATACTGCCCGGTAAGATCCGATGGTCGACCAAGAATTACAGGGGTCAGCGCAGCCATGCCACGCCCCACTCTCAGGTCCAGACAGCTCCTCCCAGGCCGCCCGATACCGTCATCCGCAACACTGTGCCAGGCATTCCAAACAGTTCCATTCCACTCGCTGTTCCCTGACAAATTGACACTTCTCGCGAGTCTTCATTGCGTTTGTCCACACCACGATTATTTCCCCAGCTGGCGACTCGGTACTCTCCCAGCGGCTTCCCGGCGGCATCTGATTTCCCCCGCGGGCTCTTCTAAGTGCGCGCATCGCTCCTCAGTACCCCGCCCTCGAAACGAACACACACTGCAGAGCGTAGCTCGACCGCGATGCCGGACTTCAAGCTCTCGGCGCAGCTCAAGGGCCACGAGGCCGATGTAGGGCTTTGGCGGCTACTTGAGGAGATGCACAGGCTAATAATCCAACTGCAATCAGGTCCGCGCCGTGTGCTTCCCTGCCGCGAACACCGTTTTCTCGACGTCCCGCGACCAAACAGTCCGTCGCTGGCACAAGACCGCCGAAAAGCCCCCAACATTCGACGACACTATCACAAGCCAAGGGCACGGTTATATTAACTCTCTCACATTCCTCCGCGCCTCGTCCACGTGGCCCGATGGCCTCGTCATCTCGGCTGGCCACGAATCCATCATCGAAGCGAAGCGGCCGACCTTAACCACGACCGACAACGCCGACCGTCTCCTCGTTGGACATGGCCACAATGTCTGCACACTCGACGTGTCCCCTCGTGGGGCCTTCGTTGTATCCGGAGGCTGGGACGGGAAAGCACTCGTTTGGGACACAGAAAAGTGGCAGATCTCGGCCCAGCTCGTGCACCAGGGCGAGGTCAAGAGCGTCTGGACCGTCCTGGCCTACGACGAGCACACAGTGATTACCGGCAGCGCCGACACCCACATCCGCATCTTTGACCTCCGTCAGGTCAACGCCAACGGCGAGGTTGAGCCGCGGCGCACGCTTACCACCAGCTCTGTTGTGCGCGCGCTGTGCAAGCTTCCCAGCGGCCTCAAGGGGCACCCGAGCGGCGCCGAGTTCGCGAGCGCCGGCAACGACGGCATAATTCAGTTGTGGAAGATGAATGGCACACAGGTTGGCGCGCTGCAGGGCCACGATAGCTTCATCTACTCGCTCGCTTGTCTCCCGACAAGTGAGATCGTCAGCGCCGGAGAGGACCGGACAGTCCGGATCTGGAGGGGCTCCGAGTGTATTCAGACAATAACACACCCTGCCATTTCCGTGTGGTCGGTTGCTGTGTGCCCCGAGAACGGAGACATCGTTTCTGGCGCCAGCGATAATATGGTCCGCGTCTTCACCCGCAACGCCGACCGTACAGCAGCGCCCGAGGCGTTGTCCCAGTTTGAGGAATCGGTACGGGCATCTGCAATCCCGCAACAGCAGCTCGGTCCTTCGATCAACAAGGAGCAGCTGAACCCGAAGTCCTGGCTCCTCAACAACGCCGGCAAGAAGGATGGCCAGGTAACCACAGTTCTGGAAGACGATGGCAGCATCGGCGCCTATCAATGGGCCTTGAGTAAGTTTTAAGCCGGCGATATGGTAAAGTCCCAAACGCTAACTCCATGCAGGTGAGCAGCGGTGGGTTCATGTTGGCACCGTGGTGGACTCGACCGGAAGCAGTGGGAGGAAGGTCCAGTACAATGGCCGCGAGTACGATTATGTCTTCGACGTCGACATCGAGGAGGGCAAGCCGCCGCTCAAGCTGCCGTATAACCTTTCCGAAAACCCATACGAGGCAGCAACCAGGTTTCTGGGGGATAATGAGCTCCCCATATCATACATTGATGAAGTCGCCAAGTTCATTGTAACCAACACCAAGGGCGCGACCATTGGCCAGGGTACCGAAGCTCCCTCAGCCGACCCATTCGGAACAGAATCACGGTATCAGCCCGACCAAACAGCGCAGCCGAAGAAGTACCTACCACACACGGAGTATCTCGCCCTCACACAAGCCAAGTGGGAGCCGGTTGCCAAGAAGCTCAAGAGCCTCAACGAGAAGCATCTCTTGGCTGGGAACAAGCATATCGCCATGAACCCCGACGGTGTAAGCCGTCTCGAGGCCGTTCTTCAAGCAACGCTGGGCACACCGATCCAAAAGACAAGCCCCCCAGCGCTCCTCGAAGCCCAACGCAGCATTTACATGCTCGTCACGCAGTGGCCGTACGGCGACCGCCTCCCGGCTCTCGACGTCCTCCGCTGTTTCGCCGCGTGGCCAGGTGCGGCATCACTCGACGATCCCAAGTACGGCGACCTAGTCGACATCACCCTACGGGGTGCCCTCGACACCCAGGACCCCATCGCCCCCAGCGACGCACCCCTGACCGAACTCATCAAGACGTTGGACGCCTCCAAACTCAACATCAACAACGTCATGATGGCCCTGCGCACCGTAACCAACCTCTTCGCCACCCCGGAAGGCCGCACCCTCGCCGCCGCGGAAGCTACCGCCATCGTCAGCCTCCTGGCGCGCATCGCGGGCGTCGAGGGCGACCAGGGCCCCATCGGCGCGGACAACAACAACCTGCAGATCGCCCTGACCTCGGCAACGTTCAACTTCACCTGCCTCGCCTTTAACCAGAAGGAGTCGGTCGACCTCGAGCTGCTCATGCTGCTCTGCCAGGTGGCCGAGGCCGTCATCCGCGCGCAGACGGACCCGGAGGTGCTGTTCCGCGCGCTCATGGCGCTGGGCATGGTGCTGGCCGTGGGCGGGGACGCGAGGGATCTGGCCAAGACGCTCGAGGTGGGCGAGCCTGTTGGGGAGGCGGCCAAGAAGTCTGGGGAGGCGAGGATCAAGGCGCTTGCGCAGGAGTGTTTGGGGTATTTGAGGCGGTAGGGGGGTTGCTCAGGTGAGATGAGGGGGGGGTGGTGGTGTGGTATATGGGAAGAACTCCTTTTACCACTGAGTCGCCGGTGCCTCGTAACATGGGGATGGCCAATACTTCATGACCCTGGGCTGCGTTGGTGGTGCTTCGGCTGCATCTGCGATAGACGATATTCTAGCTTACGTAGGGAAATACAGGACCGTTGCCGTAGCCTTGGCCAGACATCCACACGGGATATATTGACCTAGCCGTGAAAGGGTGCAGCATCTAATGTGCGCCCACTAGGGTTATGCTGTATCGACTCTGGATTGTGCACACCGGAAAGGGGGGCTTACCGCCATGCTGATCCAGAACCCTCGCATCGCGGAGAGGTTCATACGTGAGGTGTACCTGAGCAATGGAATACCGAATCGTTGTGAGAAGCCTCGAGACCACCAGGACCAGAAGTTGTGCTTGCTGCTTACTGCTTACTGCCGCTTACGACTGTGATAAGGGGGGTGGTTCCGACGGTGTTGAAACCCCCCATTTTTTTTTATCCTGTCCCGCTGCCCGGCGGCTGGTGATACGCGTGCCAGGCTCCTTCTCCCCGTTTCTAGAAAGACGTCTCTGGTTCTACAAGGGTAGATGTATACTTTGTAGCTCAGTCAACTAAGAGAAAAGGGGTGTGGTATGGCATCGCAGGAAGAGAGAGAGGGTGGGGGAAATCGATGGGGGGCGGGCGGATGTGCATGAGAAAAAGTAAAGTGATGTTGTTCAATCCGGGCAGTCATAGGATTTTGCGACACTGTCCAAGGTAGGTATTCAACAAATACTAATAACTGACTCGGCCTCAGTTCGCGCAAAAAGAGACAAGCATCTCTGCGCAATGGAGAAACGAGCCTCGTTGTTGGTTACATCTCTTTAGCACAACTCTCGACCTTGCAGTCCAAGGCTCTGTTTCTTTCTCCTTTGGTCAGACACCTGGGACCCTGCCGCTCACCTGGTTTTGTCTTCTTGAAACGCATCACCTGCCGCCGTGTAGGAAACAAACTCCTGTATCTTCTCTGCCCCCACCCCCCGAAGATGATCCCCTCCAGCCGACATACCCCTTCAGGTGCAACTGACGGAAACACGTCTCTCTGTTACATCTCTTGTCAGTACACGAGGGTTGTGCTCACAAGAGATGTAACAGAGAGGCCCGTTTCTGTGGCTGGAGCGGACCTTCTAGGGGGGCAAGGGCGAGACAGGACTCTGTTTCCCACAAGGCGGCAGTGAATGGGGATTAAAGAAAAAGGAGGAGTAGGCAGCAGGTGGTAGAAGCTTCAGGAAAGGTGACAACTCTGGAGCTCGCATCATATTTTTGGCTCGTAAGGACTCGGCCGTCGTCAAAAAACAAACCTCCAAAAACCAAGAAGAGGAGAAAAAGGTAACCCCCCTCAGCCGGATATACCCAAAAGAGAACTCTCCCTTAAAACGCCATCCATCCCAGCCAATATGCCAAAAAGAAAATATACAAATCGCGACCCGACAAGGTCACACATCACACCACCACACACATCCCCATCATGGCGTGCTTAGAGCAACGCCCACATCCCGCCGACCAGCATAGGTACGTACGCCCAGGCGGCCAGCTTCTGCAGCGCCGGCGCCGCGGCGCTGGGGCTGGCGATGGTGCTCCCCGACTCGCGCATCGTGAGCGTGTAGATGTCGGCGGCGCCGATGTCGGTGCTGTTGAAGCAGTTGGTCTCGTTGATGAGGGGGATGCGCGGGTCGCCGGGCTCGGCGAAGGTGATGTCGACGCACTGTTGCAGAGGTCACACATTAGTACTCCTGTTTGATGCTGTCTAGGTGGGGGGTAGTCAGGGGTGAACGTACCGAGTACAGCGCGGCGCCGTGCAGGGCCAGCTCGACCAGCTGGATGGTGGCGTTGTCGCCGGCCTTGACGGTGGTGCCGGCGGGCAGGGGGACCTGCGGCAGGCAGACGGTGCCCGGGTAGGGGTTCTTTGTGGGGCCGATGATCTGGAAGGGGTTGATCATGGGGTGGCTCATGTTGGGCGGGCCGGCGAGGTCAGGCCTGAGCTCGGGCCCCTCGTTGCCGACGCCCAGGTTGACGTAGATGAAGGCCGTCGAGTGGCCCGAAAACCAACCCGGCTGGAAGGCGATGGCGCCGCCGGTGGTGGGCCAAAAGGTGCGGTTTGTTGTTGTCGGCATGCCGCCGCCTGGTGGGGATTGTCAGCGGTGTTGAGAGAGAGGGTGCGGAAGTTGAGGGTGCTTACATGGGTACAACCATTGCATGCCGTAGGGGAAGGTCTCGTTTGTGAGCAGGTTGTTGCCTCTCCATCCCGGGTATGTGATGATTGTGTGCGCTGATGCGAGCGTTGCGCTCGCGACCGCGAGGAGTGTTGATGAAAACATGGTTGAGGCCTGTGTGTGTGCGTGTAACCGAGAACTGTGTTGAGTGAAGAAGTCGTAATCCCAACGCCCTCCGATCACCCCAAGATGCCCTCCTCTTGAACAGCTATCCCTTCTCTTTCTGGCTCTCAGCTGCGGCCAAGCTGGAAACCCCCGGATCACCGCTCCTCGTCGATCTTTGTGGCTGCCGCGTGTGACTTGTAAGTGGCGGGGGCTTGGGTGCGACCGAGACCTCGAGCACGATAGTTAACCGTTAACGAAAACTGAAGCTGGAAGTCAAAGACACTTCTTGGCGCACGATTCGAAGAAATGGAAGCAGGGGAAGCAAAGAACAGGAAGCTGGGCAGCGGGAGGGTAATATCTGGTGGCGGCATCAAGCACTTGCAGGCCATCCCTCCTCCAGCCGCCCGGGAATTGTGACCTCGAGCCAATATTGCATACCCCCCGGGCCCCCGCGCACAGCTCCGGCAAGGCACCATGGGGCCGACGTTTCCTTTCCCATGCCGAACAACCACGCACCCAGTCTCGACGGCTCTTTGGCAGCAGCATGCTTGCCCCTCGCTCGGCCAGTCACAGGGGGCAAACGGGCTGCAGAGGTGCAAGCTGTGCATGCCGACCCTCCCGCCCCCTGTCACCCGAAGGCCCCCGTGGCCAATGGGCGGCCGCACCTGGCCGCTTGGCTGCGGGCGAGTCGCTGTGCTGGGGCGATTGCAGGTCAATCACCTCGCCAAAGCCCTCCCCGCCGTCGAGCAATCACCAAAGGCTCGTCCAATCGGCGGCCGCACCGCATGGTTCTCGGGCAGCACTGGCGTCTGGCCGCTTGCGGAGCGTTGCGCCGGGGCTCTCTTCCCTGAATGCTAGCGGCCGGACCTGCATTGTCGCCTCACTTGACAGTTTGAAGTACCATCGTGGGATGACTGGACTGAGGGCGCCGTTGACTCTCGCGGGGCAGCTTGAGGGGGAAAGCGCAAGAAAGCGGACGATGCCAAGGCTGTCGTGGTGGTGGCACAATGGAGGTTGGGGTCGTCTCTCCACCCGATCGTGGTCCTCCAACCTTGTTGCACGGTTAAGCGCCGAGACACCCAACCCGGAAGCCAATGATCTGCCGAATCCCCTGTCGGGGCAGTTGGGGGGCGATGTGCGCAAAGATCTTCTGGCCGGGCCATGCCGCAGTGACGCCGAACGTTTCTTTCATCCAAACTCCATCTCAGCAGGGGTGCTGTGGACTGGACTTCAAATCGAAATGCTCCTTCAAATCGGCCGCATCGTGTTCCATGTCGCTGAGGCGCAGGGACCAAAGCCCAAAGTCGGAATTCCATGCAAATGCATAATGCATGCCTCGCCGAGAACAAAGAGAGGACCTTGATCAATGATCAGAATCGGATTCAGCCACGAAGAGGCAACCTCCACCCAACATCAACCCCGGAATGCCGGCACATGGTGTTTGGGCAGCGGGCGAGGACTCGGAACATGTCAAGGCGATGTGATGTCCTTGTGCAAGTGCTGTGCGACACACTGCGTGCGATCCGTCAATTAACCGGTAAGCTGACATGGCAAAACTGAAAGAATGGAAAAGACGACACCATCTAAGTGCACTGCAAGAACATGGCGCCGCCGTGGGCAGACTCGCACTTGCAAGATCGGGCAACCTGGAAAAGGCGGGATGGAGAAGCGAACACTGGACCCTTGTTCAACTGTTGCCCATGCTCGATTGCTCATCGCTGTTGGAACGGCAGGCGGTGAGTGGGTTTCTGCCTATCGGCCCCTTATCGCTAACTGCCCCGCCAAATTCACAAGTTCCAGGGGTTTGTTGATTCAATGGCTCGCGAGTCGCAGGTTTCCTGAGCTGGGGCTTTGGTTGAATCCAAGACATCATTGGAGAAGCAGCAGCATTGAAGACATTTCAGCTCCGCTTTTATAACCTAATATCTTGTGTCCAAACACTCCATCGTCACCCTACCCGTTTACTCACGCCGATTTTCTCGAGTCCGCCACTCGACAGTTCGTCGAGGCTCGAGCCGCAGTCATGGCCGGGCAAAACGGCGAGTGGGCGCAGGTCAAGCGCAAGGGCGGCCGTCTTCGCAACATCGTGGCATCGACAACAAACGATGCAGCAGATTCCTTGACTGATGGCGTCCGGCCGAACCCTAACCCGGAGCTGTCCGTCGATGACCTCTGGAGATACCACGAGACTGTGACCAAGGACTGGCAGTTGACAGAGTGGTGGGAGCAAGTACGCCAAGTACTCGAGTCCGCCTCGAGCAAACCAGGTCACCCAGCCATCACCAAAGCCGTCTGTTTAGGGCCCGGCCCTTACGAGCCAAGTAACGGTAGCTCCAAAGCTAGACGAACAGCGCATCTGCAGACGGCCGCCTTTTGTTACATTGTTGATCATCTAAGTCAGGGCCCATTTCCAGCACCAAAGTTGTTGGTTTACTGACACCTTTCAGAGTCTCAAAGTGGCCAGGACATCCAATGCGTGGTCCAAGAACCCCGATTTACCCAGACCGACAAGGACTTTTGCACAAAGCTCGGCCTCGATCCTGTCGAGAGTCCTGGCGGCTTCTCTCTGGTGGACGAGAGCACGCTGCTGTTCGGCATCCACATGGAGCTTGAGATCTACAACCAGGCGTTGGCAAAGCTCCCGGCCATCTACGTTGGAGCCAGCCTGGAGGAGTGGGAGAAGGTTGTCGACCACCGCTCGAAGACAGACGGGCTCGCCGCTTATGTTAAGATGGAGGAGACCTGTGATAAATACGCTTTCCCCGACCTCGACTACATGTTCTCGAGCACTGTCATGTATTGGAGAAGGGGTGAAGCTTCAACATGATTTAGATCACCAGACGGCAGTGGACTCGCGAACTTGTGACCCTTCGCTCCATTCCATAACGAGCCACGCCTGGTGTTATTTTGACCATTGATGAAGCAGAAAAGGATACAGCACATAGAGCACTAATCAACACGTCATCTGTGACAAAATGGACACTTTAAATCGATGCTAATGCTCTCCCAAATCAACACCACCTCTCCCGGCAAAGGGTCTGGAGTACAAGTACTGCGACCAGTCACCGCCCACACTCCTCATCCAGAGCTCGTTGTTATGTGGTCAACACCAACAACGTGCTCAAATCAACGCATACTCCACCAAACAACCCCCTAAACTCGTCTTCCAATCTTTCCTTCTACTAATTACCACACCCGACCCGTGACCCTGAATCGGTCAAGAAGTCCTAGTATCCCACAGTCAGCACATCCTCAACCAAGAAAAGACCAGTACGCGAGATAGGTAAGGTACCTACCTCCTCCGATGATTCAACTGCAAACACTTGCGGCACTGCATATGCGGCTCCCTGACGCTGTGATGGCACCAGCAGAGGCACATGCACCGGTACTTTTTCTTGCTCTTCTTTTTGTGATGTTCCTTGTCCACGTCGCCCCGATCCCGGTCCCGATCCCGGTCCCTATCCTTGTCTCTGTGCTTGGAGCGGTGCTTCTTTTTGTCTTTGTCCCCGTATTTGGTGAGGGACTTGAGGAAGCTGAACATGGTTTGATGGGTGGTGGTTACTTATGAGGTCGTGGATGTTGGAAAGGAGGGGGTAGGGCTGGTAATGTTGCCGGTGTCGGGAGTCACGATGGCTAGTGTTGGTTGGGGGGTTCAATGCTGCATTGCTTGGCTTGTAGTCGGAATGCCCGAGGGTACTTTAAAGTAGGCGGCAAAGGCGAACGAGATTTTATAAGCAACTTGGCCGTTTTCCACGTTTGAAATCGCCGTTGAGCTGGCATCGGTTCCAGTTGCCACCGCGTGATTCAAACAGTGAGCAACATGGCTCTTGAAACTTGACTTGGGGTGTTCGTATTACTTACTTCGGAGCCTTGCCGTGACCATGACTAGTTCGAGTTATAGTTGGTTGGAACGGAAGGACCCTGATCAGCCGCGACTTTGCGATGTTCAGGGTTATAACTCAACGCTTTGATATTCCACTATCTGAGGATTACTACCAGACTATTCCTAGTACTACAGGTAGTGAACTGCTTAGAAATATAGAATGGTAAAATGCAAGTGATTCTTTAATAAATCGGCGCGAGTGAGCTGCTGGTATCTACTCCAGTTTTTACGCACAGCCGCTGTGGACCGGCAGTTTTTCCCAACCCAAGACTTCCTATGCTAAAACAACGCCAGTAACCAAGCCCTTGATAACGTATTCACCGATTCCTAGTAGTCTCGTTAGGAGCCAACCTCCTTCACCTGACATGAAATCAGAGACACTTACATCCTGTGTATCCCCATCCTACAGTTGCCGCAACTGGAGTACGCAACAGATGTCCTCCCAAGACAGCCACAGATGCACATACACGGATAGCGCCGTGGTTCATTCTCCCTCCCCTTGGAGGAGGAGTGATCTGATGACTTTTTCCCGTCCCTGTCCCTATCCCTCGACTTGTCCCTGTGTCTACTCTTGCTCGAGTCAGAGCTCTTGCCCTTGTCTTTATGCTTGCCCGAGTCGGGCTTCTTCTTGCTCGACGACTTGGGCATGTTGGCGGGGGTGTGCTTCTGCTGTCCGTGTCTTCGGGAGTAGGCGGTTCGGGTTGCATTACTGGTGGGTGGTTTGGAGTAAGGTACCTTGCTTGCAGTTTGGATAATCAGTCCTACAGAGAAGTTCTAGAAACATGCCAGGGGCAATGGAAAGAATTTATAGTCATTGGAAAGGAGTCGTGGGGGTACGACCGTCAATCGCTTACTTTCGCTGTCCTCTGCATGCGGGCCACATGGCGCCCCTGAGCCTGGGTTCGACCTGTTGACCAATTGTTGTGTTACCCTCCTGCAAGCGTCCCCATGGATATGACAGGCTGGTAGCTGGGATTAGGGTCTCGTGATTGCGCTTGGCTCTGCTCGTAGAACTGGAAAGGGGGTTGCTTGCCGCGTTTAGAGCTGCGAGCTGTGTAACACGTAACCTCGAACCCGAAAACGACAGCTTTGAGTTTGAGGAGACTCTAAACACCTGTGCTTCGACGTTACGTGTGGTGTAGGCCATTACCAACCACGTACAGATCAACATACTAGCAATAACTTGCAACGACGTCCAAAAAGATATTCCCCTTCCCTTTTTTTGGCCAAGTCCCGAATTAAACTCGATAATCGCAGTACCCATGTTTATTGCTAACTGCCCCTTGGTTGCTAGCGTACCACAAGTCCACAACCTTGGAAGCACTCAAATCCATGCCCTCCTAGTCGGGGGCATCCGGCTTGAATCATGTCAAGCTGCATGGGGTTGGAAGCGTGAGAGTTCACCAGCTTCTCGCCTGGTTGTTTTCGCCACACAGGTTGCAAATGGCATCTCGGTAAGCAATACGCCGAGAGCATTTGCAGACCACGCAGGCGCATGGAAACGGTTTAGGTGGGTGTCGACTACCATCCTTATTCCTCCCGGAGTAGTGATGTTGCTTGGTTCCGTCTCTGTCCTTGTCCTTGCGTTTGGTTGAGCCTTTGTTGGAGCTCCTCTCCGACCTCTTGCTTTTATCACTGGTGCCATGCTTGCTCGAGCTGGATTTGTTGCTTGGCTTGGAATCGGAGGTGCCCATTTTGGTGGCAGTTCAAAGATAACTGGGCTAGACCTTCGAAAACTTGGCTGGGTACCTGGTAGTTGATGGGGCTCCTTGCTTCCCAGATTTGCTTGGTGAGGCCGGGTGAACTGCAGAACCCCCCCAGCGTATGGAGAAGGCAACCGTGGATTCATATAGGAGCCGGCCATTACGAGAGTACTCCCGTCCCTTGTCCGCCATGATGGATAGCTGGATGAACGGTGACCCACGCGGCTCCTCCGACTTTTTGAGGTCTGCGTCGGCCATGACACTCACATCTACCCTGTTTTTCTTTGAGCGTCATGCTCTCTCTGCTGTCGCCTTGCGCCATGGATTTGACATTGGTTGATGAGGCACTGGCTGAGGACGACTCGAAGAGCGCCGGCCGGGCAACACATGGACTCATGATCAGAACTGGAAGACCTCGCGGCGACCCGAATAAGGAGTTATTTGAGACCGTCTAGCCCGGCACACGCACACAGCAGCCACGCTGAAAGAAAACGCTTCGGATTCCACTCCCAGAAGCTCTTGTTGCAACCGGGACTTTCTCCAGAGCCCAGACTCCTGATCTGGAGGCGAGCAAGGAAAGCCCCTGTCGCTTATTTTCAAACTTGAACCTGGAAATCGTTAACGGGGCCGCTATTCAATGGCGGCGAATCAACCCTCGACGCTTGCCTGGGTTAGGAAAGTGCACCCTTGGCAGCACGCCCACAACGGAATTTGGAATCCGCGACCCGAACACTCGAACCCCGCGACACAACGCGTCTTCTCGCAGACTCGGGCCGAGCAGACCAACATGCAGCGATGCCGGACGCAACACAAAGGGGCTTTCTCCGAGTCTGCTGAGCCGCCATCCTGAGTTCTCCTTGGCTGCCCGATCAGGACACGAGAGCGCCCCCACTGCGCCCACGATGGCACGATGGCACGATGGCACGGTCAAAGCGCGGCACTCGCGATGCAAATTTCGCGAAATTGCGGCGACCGGGATTTGGGTCTTTTCTGGAAAGGCGGATGCGGCCTTGGCGGCGCACGCTTCAGGGCTGACGTCCAAGGTTACATGGTCCGGACCGTTGCTTTGTTGGCTCCGAGATTCCTTCCAGCTTCTGCTCGACCTCCTCCTTTCGAGTGCCTCCTTTCCAACACCTCTCGCTGCGTCCCGGCAGACACGATTGACGCCCGGCGACGACAAGACAAGCACACCTGAACCGACCCGGCCACGGAACGGAGCGGGGCACTGAGCATTGGCCCACGAAATGGACCCCCGGATCTGAGCCGAATCATGGACCCATCGGCGCACGGGGGATCCCCGTCCCACCCGCTTCCGAGCAGCCACGACAGCAACAACAACAACGACCACAGCCAGCTCCGGGTGCGCTTCGCCGAGGGAGAGCCGCAGGCCAGCTACAAGATTTACCAGCCAACACCCCGACGCGAGAGACCACCGCCCGCCGCATCTTCTGCCGCGCAGCCCGCCGTATACTGGGACAACAAGGGGGGGAACGACCGGGAGATCCACAGAGAGAGCGACGCCAATCTTGCGGGGTACACATTTTACCGCGAAGGGACACCGACCCCTCCCGACCATGAGGCCCCGGAGAAGCGGCTGGGCCACGGAAAAGGGCTGGCGGCCCCGGTAACCGACACCTCGACCGCGGGTGGAGGGACAATACGGAGCGATGGCGACTGGAGTCTTGCCGACAGCAATGACGTGTCCCCGGCCCGCAAGAAGAGGGTACTTTGGGCCATCATCGCGGCTGTCGTCTTGATAGTCGTTGCCCTTGGAGTCGGCTTGGGCGTGGGCTTGTCCCAGGGAAAAGCGGCTGCTGCAGATCCCGTGCAAGCTCCCTCCAGGTTCGTCAAGCTAAGCATGTTTTGGTTCAGGGGTGGGTTCTAACTTGGTCACAGTTCATTACCAGCTTCCGCACTTAACTTAAGCCCGGCCCCAACGGACCCGCCCACCACAACCCCCGGCGGCACCGGAGCCTACGCGGACACCACAACCGGGTCGGCCGCAGCCCCACGGCCGACGTACAACTCGGACTGCCCTGCCTTGAACAACACCATCTACCACGTGCCGGGCTCAACGAGGAGCTTCAAGCGCCTCTGCGGCGTTGACTACAGCGGCAGCGGCGCCACCGACCTCGCCCACGCCTACACCGAGAGCATGGCCGACTGCATGAACAGCTGTGCCTTGTTCGACCAGTGCACGGCATGCTCATGGGGCTACCTCCAGGGGGATGAAGGGGAGAAGCACCGCTGCTATATGAAGAAGGACCTGAAGCAGGCTCACACGGCCGCGAGCGACTGGTGTTTTGCCATCTTGCAATGACTCTCAAGGCCTCCCGTTACGTTCATGGATAGAGACAAGAGATACCCACGTATACGACCTGCAATATTTGCTAATAGATAATGAGTTATGCCTTCCGCTTGTTGCATTCTCCAACACTTTCTGGGCCCTTCGCCTAGCTTGTGACTCTCGTCAGTGCCGTGGCTGGTGAGCCTGTCTCTTCCGTCCCAACTCCAGCGATTCCCAGCCCACGCTCACACTGTGTCCCCCAACCAGAGGTCATATCCCGGAAACAGCCCAAGAAAAAACAACGGCCCGGAGGAGGAGGAGTGGTGCAGTGGTAACCGCAGGAGCGGGTTCTTCTGGAACCAAGAAATGTGGATCGTGCGTAAGTCAGGCCACGACTTCGACTCATCTTTTTGCCGTTTTTCCTGTTTTTCCAGCGACTTGCTTGAATTGCCATGCACAAAGAATATTAAAATACAATCTCTGCTGGCTGCCCTTGGGCAACTGACTCCCCATCTCGTCCCAGAACAGGATTCAGCCACGCGACCTCCCTCCCCAGGTTTGAGTGTCGAGCACCTGCTCATTCTCATCGAGTCGGAAACAATCCACGCCTGGAAGTGCCGCCTTGCCTTCGGCAGCTCGACTCAGTCTCTCTCCTCAACCTTGTTCCCTCACCGTCCCGGGACCAAGAGTCGGTCCTACTCGTCTCTTGAAGGGTAACCAACCGTTCTCCCGTATCCTAACAACAGCCTGTTGAGTCCTTCGCCGCGTCAAATCTCTTGCCACCGCTGACATCGTCCGCCGAACTCACCCCAACGTCATGCGCCCGAATGACCTTTCTCCTGGTACGCATCACGTATTTCACCAACCTCTCACCTATAACACTTCCCTTCCAGCCTTCCACGCAAGTGTCCACATCAAAATCTGGATACTCGCTCGCAGCTATGCCGGCCATTGGATTCAGATCACCATTTCCATCTCACAACCATCACCGTCTTGTTAGTTCTCACCCAATAAACGACATGCCTGAAATAGAAATCACTCATCAACAGCCATCCTTCCCTGGACAGGCCACCCCCTACCACCCCCTAGCCTGCCAACACCCCCCATACCACGTTGCAGCCCCCGTGCTGGGTTTGACGTGCTCTAGGGCAGCTGAAAAGTGAGATAAGGGCAGGGCAGGATGAGAGCCAAGCCGCGGCTAGTTCCAGTAGGTGTCCGAGAAGCTGTCCCATCAACCTTCGAGGTCATTGTCGAAATATCTTGTAGGGAGCAGGGTGAGGTGGCAACCTGAACGGTTGGCAGAGAAAAAAGGAGCTGCCTAATGGGCTGCCTCCATGGGTCTGAGGAGAGATAATTAAGGTTTGGGAAAAGATCCGAGTAGTCAGGTACCGCGCTTTTATCCCTGAAAAAGAATTAGGAACTGCAGTAAGACCGTGTATGTCCGGTACCACCCCCAACCAGTCCGCGCACCGCCGGGTCCCGACAAAGCGAATCAATCAATGCATCTTGGGCAACACCTTGGCCGCCTCCAGCTCGCCAAACACATCCGAGAACGACTTCCACGTATCCTGGTACCTAACCAACCACATCATCGTCAGCATCTCAACCCCCGCCAAAACAAACTCGAAGAGAGAGAGAGAGAGAGAGAGAGCAGGCAGAAACTCACCCCGTCCACCCAATCTCCCTCGCCTTGCTCATACTCTGCACGACATCATACCCCCTCCCCAGCACAAAATCCACGAACGCCCACGTCGCCCCCGCAAACGCCTCTCTCTGCAGCCCCTCCCGCGCCGCCAACCTCTCCCACGCCTCCCGCACATCCCCCCTCTGACTCCACTTGACCAAACTAACCCTCTGCTCCAGCACGCCCCCCTTGCTCACCACCCCCGCCCCGACCAGCCCGGCCTCCTCCGCCACTGCGCTTAGGGGGGTAGTATCCCCGAGCTCGGTCCGCCCTTCACACCCCGTTTTAGTCAAGAACTGATCCTTTTTCACAGTCGCCCCAAACCGCCGCGCCAGCCGCGGCCACAAGTCCACCCAGCTCTGCACGTCCCCGTTGACGACGTTGAACGCCTGGTCGGCGGCGCGCGGTTCTAGAACAGCCCACTCGCAGAACTGCGCGTGCAAGGAAGAGGAGGTGAAGGTGTCGAGGCGGGTGTAGAAGGTCTCGGAGCCGGGGAAGATCAGCCCCTCTTTTCGAGGGTCGAGTTCCTTGCTCACGGCCGCGTAGAGCCCCAAGCCGGTGGCGAGGTTCATGAAGTTGCCCGTGGCGAAGCCGATTACGTCGTTGGGGTAGGTGACTGTCCAGTGGATGTTTTTGTGGTTGTTGCAGAAGTCGTGGAGGAGGGACTGCTGGCGGTAGTAGAAGTTGGGGGGGAAGGGCGGGGTGGTGAGCCAGGGGTCGGATTCGAGGAGGGGGTTTTTGGGGGCGCCTAGGTGCACGCCGTATTGTTTGGCGCCGGTGACGAGGAGGATGCGCTTGGTTTTGGTGTGGGTGAGGGCAGAGAGGAAGTTGGAGAGCATGTCGCCTGAGGCAGTCAGTAATTTACCATGGAGTTAGGGGGACAAGGGGTTGGAGGGGGAGGTCTACCGTTCACCTGCCAGTTTTCCTCCTCTGTGTCCTTTTGGAGGTAAGCGACGAAGAAGATGTACTCGGCCTCGACGCCCTGCAGGTCTGTGGCCATCTGGTCTGCCGAGCTCAGGAGGTCGATGTGCTTGTGCACTACGTTGGACGGGAACTCGTCCTTCTTGCTGCGGGAGAGGGCATAGACCGTGTTCCATTTCTCTGGGCTCTGGGACAGCTGCTTGACAATCTCCCGGCCGAGGATGCCTGGACATTGGATTAGTTGGGTACATGTAGTGAACCAGATGTGGATTTGAGTTGCACTCACCGGTTGCGCCGACTACGATGGCAGATGACATGGTGAAGAGAGTTATGTCGGGTACGGACAGTGATAGCAGGAGGTTCTCTTTTGGACTCGAGCTTCGATGCAGGTCAGAAATTGAGGTAATGAAAAACAAACTCTCAGCGCTCGAGTGAACCAGTTCAAGTGTTGTGTCGAGGTCTTGAGACGGGACATGACGTCAAACTGAAGTGATCTACAACGAGAATGCAACAGCGTCACAAAGCTCAAGGCATACAGTCTTGATATCACTCTCATTCGCTGATTTTTACAAGGAGGGTTAGTCATCGACTTAGAGCCCAGTTGAGCCTCAACTTTAGTATAAGGTCGTGCTTCAGGGCTTCCTGGCCTTTGTCGACACTGGCCAACTACCAGGCATCATTAGGTACCGTGCCGGAGTCGGCATTTGGGCGACATGAATCCAAGAGTTCATTGTCAGCTTTGCTGTAGTCTTGTAATATTGATGGTGGTGCCCGGCCTGTCTCGTAACTCTCGTCAAGCCGATAATATGGTACTAGTATTGCTTCGAGGACGACCGTCGGCGTATGCCGCAGGCCTCCAAAGTTTTGGTTGTCTGGCCAATCAAGCCTGTCGAGGACAGCGAGTGTCGGGCCGTCGTGGTGTTGGGTAACGACAGCTGCCAGTGCCAGAAGGTCGAGATCCGAGTTCTGCAAAACATGCGATTGAGAGACAACGCACTGCTGCAGACCCTGATGCGTCGGGGAAAGCGATGGGAACGTTGCCGGGCCGGCACCAACATGACCTGATGAAATGGCGGTGCCGGGGAAAAAACCCAGTTTGGTGTCGGTCACGGAAGGAGCACTCAGCAAATAAGCTCATGGCTGCAGCTTCGTGCATGGGGTTTGATTGGAACACATCCCGCACTTTCCTCACAGAGCCCTCGAGGGTGTTTACCCGCTGCAGCTCTCCCACTGCCACGACCGGCTGCCTCAGTTCTGTCGAGTGTCGACTCGGTCACTCTGAGCCTCTTGAATTTCGCTGCCTTAGCGATCCGGCACCACACAAGTTACAACCGCTCGGAAACCGCCGTCTCATTGTCTTGCCGCGTGGCCAAGACCCGTGTTCGAGAAGTTTTGATCGAACACACCCACTCTGCGTCCCGGCGGTTGCAGGCACCGAAGTTTCACTGCAGCGCCGCCGTGACATCGGGGCCTTCTCGGCGGGCATCACCGCATTTTGGGCTTTGCACCTTGTGTTGCAGTCTTGCAGAGAAGGTTGCAGATTGCAGATTGCAGACAAGGCTGACCATTACCGCTCGGTGGTCCTGAATGTGATGCCCGAACACCAACAGCGAATGCGCGGATATGCCACCACCACCTCAGTCTCCCTCCCAGCGGGTGCAACACTGCAACTTACTCTGCCGGCGGTCAAGCGTGATCTGCCCGCTTATCCCCACGGCCCAAAGTGACGGGACGGTGGTGGCATGATTCTCCCGCGTTCCACTGGCAGTCTGGCCCATGGTGTGCAGTGGCTTTCCAGTGGCTGGCGGACTGGGTGCACCAACCAGCAGCCGTCGGCGGCATCGCCGTGCCGTGGGGTCGTCCGAGGGGACCTCCCGTCCCACCCTGCCCTTCCATCGGTAACTTCGCCCACCAACCCCGATGTTTGTGGTTTTTACCCGACCGCCGTTGAACCCCGGGCGGGGGAAGCACGTCGCCGTTGGGTCACCGAGCGCCACGGTCTCCCACGGTCTCCCAAGACCACCCCTCCCCCCTCGGCCGTTCTTCAAAGACTGCAGCGCACCAACGGGCCCAGTCGCCCCAGTCGCCGACTCGGGCAGTAAGCTTTCCTTCCTGATCCGGCTGCACGCCGACAGCTGAAAATGGCGGTCGAGGCAGGAGGTGCGCCAATCAATGCAGGACGGCTCTGCTCCGCCCCAACTCACTTAAGGACGTCGCCGAGCAGACGTGCGGGGCCAATCAGCACGCCTACTCGCGTCGCCAATTCTGCCGGCGACTCCAGGACAGTGGAACGGGAGGCATGGCGTGCAGGCAGACCCTGAACGGCCGTCACGTTACACGTCCTGGCATGACGCAGTGCGATGCGGCAATCCGTCGTAGGGCTGAGGGCCCGTGGGCGGTGGGGTTCTGGGCGGTGGCCGGAACACCCAGCGAGGTAATCGGCGACGGGTGCGCACAACCGTGGTGTTTCAGTGACCGTCCAGGTCCCCGGGATCTGGCTACGCACAAAAACACCATGGCGGTCACGGTTTGTGGTCCATATACGGCTAGGCACCGACATTTCTTGTCGTGAGGGTCTTATAAGTACTATCGTGCATCACCATCTCGACTTGCTGGTGTTGTTTACCATCTCAGGGGCCTCATCCAAGACATCACTTCTTGAGCCTAACAACCACCAACATCGTCACCACAACCTCGCAGCAGCATACAAGTCGACATGATGGCGTCATCCAAAGCAACCGTGTGTGCATCCCGGGAGTCTCCCGTCCCCGGCCACAAGATCCGGCAGGTCTGGATCCCGGAGGAGGACAGACTCCTATCCGACGCGGTAGCAAGGGGTGAGTCGCCACCAGCGGAAGCATGCTGTCCTCCCCCAAACGACTAACCCGCCGCAGAGACGCAGAAGCACGGCCCCGTCAGCTGGCATAAGGTCGCATCGCATCTCCCGGGACGCAACAATAAGGACTGCCGCAAGCGCTGGCACTACAGCATCGCCAACACGATCCGCAAGGGCACCTGGATGCGCGAGGAGGACGAGAAGCTGCGCGAGGCCATCGAGCTCTACGGCGCCCGCTGGAGCAAGATCGCCGAGGCCGTCGGCACCCGCAACGGCGACCAGTGCTGGAAGCGCTGGTACGACTGCCTCGACCCCCGCATCGACAAGAGCCCGTGGACCGCGGAAGAGGTGAGCCAGTTCATGCCCATTTCATAACTAGAGAGACCCATGGCAGTTTACTAACGACTTCCCCCACCTGCAGGACGCAAAACTCCTCCACCTCGTCTCCCAAACCGGCCGCAACTGGAGCGACATCGTGCACCAGCACTTCCCCAACCGCACCTCGCTCGCCGCCAAGAACCGCTATAGCATCCTGCGCCGCAAGCAGGAGGGGTCGACGTCGAGGGGGTCGTCCTCGGTCCGCCACGCAAAGTCGTCCTCCAGAGCCGCCCACTCGTCGGCATCCACACCCTCCTTAAGCTCGAGCCCGTACCTCGGCGTCGCCACCACGCCGTCCACCACCGCGCTGTCCACCCCTGAACCGGAGTTTGCTACCATGGCTGAGGACTGGATGGCGCTGACTGAGGCGGAGATGGATGAGTTGCTGTATCAGAGCAGCATGCCACCGGTTGGGGACGAGTGGTTTGCCGGCGTGTCGTCGGAGGGTGATTTGGACCAGGGGTTCGGACAGGAATCCTGGGCGCAGATGCAAGCTGCTGGGTTTGATTCTGGGCTTGTTGACCCGCACATGCAGGCGGGTTCGTCTGAGGCGGTGGGGTATGGAGGAGGGTACTATGCCGCTCCTCAGGGGCAGCAGCACTTGGAGGTCCCTGACTATCCGGGGTACAACATGCTCGGGGTGTATCAGGGCGAAGAGGCAGTTCAGGCGATGTACGATGCGACTAGTGGGTTGGTGGGACAAGGGCAGATGGGGGGTTGGCAGGCGGGGTACAATACGGGGGGTTGGTGAGATGGTGAGGAGTTTGGTCTTCGGGTTGTTCCTGAAAGTTGTGGCTTCACTGCTGGGCAGTATCAGTTGGACGGGGCGTGTACAAAAAGCATTTGTTTGGAGTCAAATTGTCATTAGAGGGGGCGTCTGGAAACCCAGACTGGGGGTTGCATGGCTTGGAGTTTTGTTTAGTGGGGTTAGGGAGACTTTAAAGCATAGCATTATCAATCAATAATAGAAGCGAAACCACTTCTTTCATGACTCATAATCAACATATTCTCAAGATCTAGCACAGCTGGGAAATGCGTTGGGTTACAGCTCGAACAGCAAGGTCGCATGGTAGGCATACCTCGAGTCTCGGTGTACCCAGACTTACAGTTGGCCAACCGGAGTTGGCCAACTACGGATTCAACGTGTTTGTTTACTGACTTTACTCCTGTCTGTAAGAAGTCCTTAGGTAGCTATCACCGGACCCTGACTCCGCCTCGCCCCCATTCCCAGGTGGGCCTGACCCCACGGCCACCACGCGCCAAGGGGGCACATCCCAGCTTGTCCCCACTGCTGCCGCTTATCAGAGCATCTGATTAGATCTTGCCCAGATCATCACCGCCACCGGCCAAGCTTCCATCCGCAACTTCCTTCCCCTCCTTTTATTTTCCGTCGTTGCCGTCGCCACCACCCACCGCCCAACTTGGCGTCGCCAACACAGCTTTCCTTCCCTCGCCCATGGACCGCACACAAGTCTGTCTGCAGATGCAGGGCGCCGTGCGGCAGACATTACCTCGCTTCATGCGCGCCTTCTGCCCAACGGGGCCAAAAGCGCTCACCGAGGACGACGACCTGGACTGGATGAATGACCCGGAAAAGGTGGAATACATCCGGCAGCTGCTCGAGTCTCTCTATGAGGCGCGGGCGATTGTCAACTGCTATACTGTTGTTATTGTGTTGGTTATTTTGGTGTTGGCGGTGTGTCACTGGCGGGTGACGAGGAGGGACAGGCGGAAGTGGTTGCTGTTGAGGCAGACCGAGGTCGGCTTTGACGGGACCACGTCTCCGACAGCGTCTTCGTCGAGGAGTACGGTTGCTGGCACGGCAACGCCGCCCGACGTGAAAGACGTGGATGTTGAGCGGGTTCCGTTGCTGCCCAAGGACAGAACAACGGTGAGGGCTGGGAAGGGAAACAGGGCCAGCAGAGCAGTCAGGTCCTGGCTTGCACGACAACCGCCCCCCTTGCCCGTCGTCAACAGAACCCTCCCCTCCAACGGAACATCGCTCTTCATCCTCGCCTGGCTGGCCCTCAACGTCTTCTTCCACCTCTACCGCCTCCCGCTGCGCTGGGATTTCTTCTTCATCTTCGCCGACCGCACCGGCTGCGTCTTCATCGTCAACCTGCCCCTGCTCTACCTCCTGAGCGCGAAAAACCAACCCCTCCGCCGCCTGACGGGCTACTCGTACGAAGCCCTCAACATCTTCCACCGCCGCGTCGGCGAGCTGCTCTGCTTCGAGGCCGCCTTGCACTTCGTCAGCATGCTCCTCTGGCAGTTCCTGCTCGCGCGCGACTGGCTGATCGCCGAGCGCTCCGCCTACGTCTACTTCACGCACCCGATCATCCTGTGCGGCATCGGCGCGCTGGTCGCGTACGAGCTGCTCTACTTTTCCTCGCTCGCGTCCTTCCGCCAGCGGTGGTACGAGCTTTTTCTGGCGTCGCATGTCGTGTTGCAAATTGCGGCGCTGGCCTTCCTCTGGTTCCATTTTGAGACCAGCCAGCCGTACGTGGCCGTGTCCTTGCTCATCTTTTTCGCCGACCGCCTTGTCTGGCGGCTGGCGGTGAAAAGGGCCGATCTCACGGCGGATTTGTGCGTTCTGGACAAGGACACGTACACCCTCTCGGCGGATTGGGACATACTCCCATCACAGCCCTCCTCTTGGTGGCAGCCCCCGGCCTTTTTCAGCCGGCAGTCGGTGTTGTACGGCTGGCACCCCACAGACCACGTCTTCCTGAACGTGCCCACCCTGGGCGGGAGGACACAGGCGCTGCAGGCGCACCCATTCACAATCGCGTCTGCCGCGCCGGGGCGACCACCATGGGAAGACCGACCCCCACACGAATTAGTTGACGGGGAAGAGGGCAGGAGGAGGAGCAAACACGCGTGGTTCACCCTCCTAATCCGCGCCCACGACGGCTTCACGCGGGACCTGCTCCGCCACGCTTTGACTCACCGCAACGCGCGTGTTCCGGTCCGGTTGGACGGGCCGTATGGCTCGTCGTACGCGCTGGACATGCTCCGGGCGGCGCGGTGTGCGGTGCTGGTTGCGGGCGGGAGCGGGATTGCTGTGGTGTTTCCTCTGGTTTGGGCGCTTCTTCATGAGGAGGGGGACGAGGCGGAGGAGGGGGGTGGGGATGGGGATGGGGGGGATGCGAAGCTCGTCCGGCGGATCGGTGATGATGATAAGGCGCGGACGAGGAGGAGGGTGCATCTCTTGTGGGTGACGCACTCGCGGGAGCATCGGGAGTGGGTACCCAGTCAGCAGCTCGGGGAGCTGGTGGAAAGGGGGTTGGAGCTGGTCATCCCCGAGCCGACGGTTGAGGCTGGCCGGCCGGATGTCGTGGGGGTGGTGGGCGGGTGGATCGAGGGGGCTGCGGTTGAGGGACGGGAGGTGGGCGTGGTTGTGTCGGGGCCAGATGGGCTGAACAGGGCTGTGAGGAACGTTTGTGCGGACGAGATTGGGCGCGGGAGGGAGGTGCGGGTGGCGGTGGAGAAGTTTGGGTGGTGATTCAGGGTACGGGGAACTGGTTGGATATGGGTGTTTGCATAACAGGCGTTATGGGTAGCATCACGGCAAGATAGACGAACATGGCATAACATATCATAGAATCACAGTTACCACCCCTGATCAATACATCTCTGATCACCCTGTCCCAACCCCTGAGCCCGTCCCCCCCGAAGCCATCTCCCCAACCAGCCTTACAACAGGCGAAGCCATCTACTCCGCCCCCCTCCACTCCCCAGCCTTCTTCACCCCCTCGGCCGTCTCGCGCGCCGCGCCCTCCACCCCAGCCCCGAGATTCGTCACGGCGTCGCCCACTGGCTTGCCCGCCTGGCCCGTGGTGCTGGTGACCGTCTCGCCCAGACCACGCGTAGCCGCACCCACGACGCCGCCGGCCGTGTTGGCCAGCCCGGCGGTCGCGTTGCCCAGCATCGAGGTCGTGCCCTTTGCGGCGCCTGTGATGGTGGACTGGATGTTGGTGTCGGTGTCTTTGTTGTGGGTGGTGTTGAGGTTCTTGTTGGTTTTGGTGTCGAAGGGGTTGGACATTGTGGGTGGTTTGTGGAAGGGTTGAGGTTGGATTTGAGTAAGAAGTTTTGATGTGACGGTGTGTGAAATTGGGGTTTTGTATAGTGTAGTGAAGAGAGAAGAGGAGGTTTGGAATCTGAGGTCAGGGGCTGGGGGGTGGGGGGGGTTATGGGATAGTCATGCCGGTCCGTACCCCTGACGTCACAAACGTCATTCTGGACATGCCGTGGATCTGGATGGAGAATATGCGTGCGTGACGGGGGAGACGTGCGGGACCATGAAGTTTACCCCCATCAAGTGCACCTGGTGAGGTGAGGAGCTAGAAGGGGGACCCCGACCTGCGAGGAGGCTAGGGGAGGAGGTCAGGGCGGGAAAGAGTCGAGTCAATCCTGACGAGTTTCTCGGTGTCCGTGTCAATGTCATCCTAGCCTACACCAGATAGACTATTGGCTTTACAAGAACTTTGTTGATGATATAAGGTCTAAATCTGTGCCTGCGGGGCATGGCACAGGGCACACCGTATTCTGGGCCCTAAAGAGTTATACGGTGATGGCATCAGGGGTGTCTCAGCGGTTCAGTAGTTAGGGCCATCCTTGACGAGGCAGTGCCCCCCACATCTATCTCCAAAGAGAAGACCAAGGTCGAGGTCCTAGCGAGAGACCCCAGGAGAGGATTTTGCTCAGTACAGCTGTGACAAACTTTAACTGATCAAAACGGCAATTGACTTTGTTGTTTCTAGTGAGGCACTAAGTACATGCATCCAGGACACCTAATAGTACTTCCTGAAGGAGACAAAATCCCAGCATTCGCCACGGCTTTATCAGGCTTCCTTCCAGGCCTCCAATACCAGTTCCTTGACTGTTCTGGGCTTGATATCGGGAAAGTCGTCGTTCAAGGACCGAACAGGACGCAAATCGAAGTCGCCCTGTTCGAACATGATACCAAAAGCCGCAAAAAACCCCTGCAGCATCTGCTTGGGGAAGAACGGGTACAGCGACGGATGGGAGGGGAGCTCGGTGATCTGCCCCGTTCCCAGCTTTTCCAGAGAATCGTGCACCACGGTGAATTTGGTACTCTTGGCCTCCTCGGCAAGCCGCAGGAACTCGTTCCAGGTCACCCTGTCGCCCACGATATAAGACTCCTTCTCCCACCTTGGCTGCTTCACAAGAGCGGCAACGAAGCGAGCAACATCAAACGTGTGGGTGAAGACGACCGGAACGTCCCCGGAGCCTGGGATCGCGGCAAAGTTGTTCGCAATGTCCAGGACAAGAGGAATGGGGGGCATGTACGACTTCACCTTGGGCACGAAGAAGTAGTCGCTGAAGTACCCGTTGAGAACTGAGGTGTACTCGAGCGAAGTGGCCTCAAGAGCTTCGATGATGCCGATCTTGATCTTGGCGAAAGGGAAGTACGTCGTCATCCTGAGACGGCCCCTGTCAGCTATCTTGTGATTTATCTCGACTCCATTGAGTAAAACACTCACTGTTCCGTGTACTTGGTGCCCCAGATGCTGGGAATGTAGCGCTTGGTAATAGAGGATTTGGCCGCAGCTTGGATGAGGGCATGCTCCGATTCAGCCCCCTGGCCGATATCGATGGTCGAAATGACCACCTCAACCTTGTTCGTTTCGAGAACTGTGGCGAGGGCATCGATGTCGCCATAATTCACGGCAAGGATACGAGTGCCGATTTCCTTCTCCTTGGCCTCCGAGGTCTGCATCAAGTCACGGTCAAGACCAGATACGCGATCAGGTTAATACTCGACATGGCTCACGTACCTCTCGAGCCAATACGACTGTGGTGTGCTTCCCCTCGGAGACCAAGACATCGACGATGGCACGGCCTAGCTTGCCAGTGCCTCCAGCGACAGCAATCACAGACATGTTGGCTGTTTTGGCGGGGATGTATGTATGAAATGAAGAACGAAGACTCGTTCTCTCTGTCGACACGAGGCCATGGTTTCAACGTTGAGTGACAACATGCTTCTTATAAGTTGCTTCGCCTGGGAAGTGGAAGTAGTTTGCTTCCGCGCATCTGCTTATAAAATATCCGCACTAAACGTCAAACTTTCACAACAGGGGCACGTGAGGGGCGCGCTGATTCATCACTGTGCGGGCCAAGTGAAGGAAATGGCGGCTTGTGGAAGCAAAATACATCCGCCTGCGTTCATGTTGACCCTTCATCCCTGTTGTGGCAACCCCGCAGGCGCAAGCTACAGCGGAATCAAAACTTGATCAGCGTTTACTAATGCTGAGTTCAGTTACCAAACTAGATGCGAAAGTGGCCGGTAACGCCAGCTGCTGATTCAGCACGGACAACGAACGACTGTACCGTCGCCTAAAATCCCGATATGGCGTCGGATGAACAGCAAGTCGAAGCTGTCACAGGTGAGCAGCAAGCGCTGCAAAGCCGTGACAGCGTGGAACGGCACAAGCAGCGCGCTAGTGCGGTAGGACATCACAATATACACCCACCCACGCTCCAAGAACCGTCTCACTCACAACCTGGCAAGGCCTGCCTGCAATGTCGGTCCAGAAAGCGGCGCTGCGATGGCCAGAAGCCAAGATGCGCGAATTGCGTATCTAGACAAGTGGCTGCTTGCCAGTATCCTCGCGTCCAGAAGCGGCGGGGCGCAGGTAAGAGGTACGTTTCCCATGACCCTCAACAAGATCGAGTACCCAACTCCTTCATGTTAACAGCCTGAAGCAAGCAGCGCATCAGGGCACTTGAGGATCGATTGTTGAACCTGGAATCAACGCTCCGGGGCCGTCACTCAGCTGTCGACCAACCAGGACATGGCAGCAGCCACGGCGAGTCGGCCGATGCTCAGCCCTCCGGTTCATCCGGAAACGCTCCGGAATCTCCCAAGGCCCAGGCAGCACAATTCCCAAGCTCGTGTGACCTGTCACCACTACCTCAGCACCCGCTGTTCAGGCAAATCTCCAACCGAATAGCTGAGCTCAGAACGAGTGACCCTACTGGCTCTTTCAGGATGATGGTGGCCTCGCCAGTTCTCCCGGGGAATGCAGAGCTCTCGTTGCTGGAACACTCTCTCGAAGAGATCTGCAAAGAGTTTCCCCTATTCGACACCCGCGAGTTCTTGGATCGGGTGAGGAGCCAAGGTGCTGCTAGCATGGAGGCCTGCGGCAGTGCCTCGCGATGGGCCTGTGTAAACGCCGCCATCGCCTTGTCGGTCCATGCCAAGACGGTTAACGGCGCCTTCGAGGAGTTGTCTCCCTTTGCTTGGGGTTACTTCAAAAACGCTTATGCGGCCTTTCCCGAGTTGATGCTGCAAGGAAACGACTCGGAGACGGTAAAAGCTCTGGTCCTTATGGCTTTGTTTGGTCGGAACTCAGCCGACGCGCGAACCACTTCGCTTCTCCTATCGACCGCCCTGAGGCTATCACAGACTCTGGATTCAAGTTTGTTTAGGGTTGGCCATGGCGAAAGCCGCAACGCCGTGGAGTCGGAAAACGCACGGTTGGCCTTGTGGGCGGCATTTGTTTTGGATGCAGAAGTGTCTCTCTGCTGTGGATTAGGTTCCGCACTTGGCGCCGGCGATATCGAGATTGATCTTCCGAGCGAGGAGTATCCCCATGATGGAGATGACGAGGCATGCGTGAGCATCTTCAGACGGCGGGTCGAGCTCGCCTTGATTCACTCGGCAGTCAGGGCGCGTCTCTACTCGCGCGATGCATTCAACATGCCCGAGAGCGAGCTCCTCAGCACCATCGCCACTCTAGACCAGGCGCTCGAGGACTGGAGACGAAATCTCCCGCCAGAAGTACAGCCAGGCCGCGTCGGGGTGACCCTAGAGCCTCACTGCGCCATCCTACACCTCGCTTTCCACAATCTCACCTCAATGGCCCATTGGGCGGCGCGACGGCACAGCGCCTGGGATGTTGCTACAGGGGGCAGCAGACTGGAAAAACAACCCTTATCGATGATTAATCTATCAAGGCTGAAAGTCAGAGCTGCAGCGCAGCACACGCTCCGTTTGCTACGGCAGTCGCCTTTCGAACAGTTTGCGCTGTTCTGGTACGAGTACCCACACTGAAATCAAGGGAGACATGGATCAAACTAATTCCTACATCACAGGCGGAACTTGTCTTACCCACTGTCTGCAGCCATGACACTGCTTCTATACATTCTTGAGGGTCCTGAAGACCCCGACGCCGAAGCCGATGCTGAGCTACTGAGGGGATTTGGGCGTCAGGTCAAGCGCATGCAGAATGACGGGGACTTCGAGATGTCGAACCTGCTCAAGGCATATCTTGGGCTTGAACAGCTCGCCAATGCCGCCATTAGCCAGACTCGGAACGATGAAGCATTAGAGGCCGGAGCCGAACCCGAACCATCGCAGGATGCCTTTCCACATAATGTTGTCCAAGTAATACCCAGCCCTTAACCCGTATTTGAAAGCACGATTTGCTGACCTCGCCTGCTAGAGATTCAAAGAGTTGTTGACTTCAGCCACCCATCCAATGTACTTGGCCCAGGGGCTGTTGACCAACCTGCCAAACCGCGATATCGACATTTACCAATCAATCGCCCGCATCCTCGGGATGCCCCTGGTTGAGAGCGACCCATACGGCCCGCTCGTTCCCGGGTGTACGAAGCCTGGGACGTACGGCTTTGGCTTTGCAGCCAGGGTACAGCCGCGAGTCGTCGTAGACCCTGACCGCTTCGCCCCATCGTCCCAGGCGTGCCCTCGCAATGTCCAGCCTGAGCTGGCATCTCTCGTGATCGCGCCCGAAATGGCGGCGCAGTTAGACGAACTCGAAGCAGTCGACACAGTTGTTGAAGAGTGTCGGTGACGACGCCGAGAACCTCGGCCATGGCGTGAATGAGGAAACGAGCTTGCGGATCAGATGGGAAATGGTTTTCGCCGGTGGCGAGGAGAGGACAAGCACAGCCGGTTGCTCTGGATCAAAGGCGACGCCGGGAAAGGCTAGATAGACCATGCTCCTCTGCATATGTGTGGGATCGTGGACGAGCTACAGCAGTCGCTGCAAGGACTTGGTGCCAGCGCTGGTGTGGGAGATCCGACTAGGTGCTAGAATCTATCCCCATCTCCAGGCCCGCTCTCTTTCTTCTTTTGTCGAGGCACCGACTCCCAGGTTTTATAAAATTTGGCCCTGTTTTGACGTTGGTACGACTGTTTGGCTCTAGATGCCTTACTTGGACGATTTGTAGGGGGGTTGCACCAAAGTTTGCCTGTCCGCTGGTCCGGGGACTAAACTGCCGTTCGGCGATTGTGGGCCTAACACCTCTGCAGGAGCAATTCTGTGCAGGAGAGTTGGGGTTGAGGATTTGAGCCCCACCTACCAACGGGTACATGTAGTTACTGAGAACAGGCTCTGACGACATCGGGCGGGAACCTTATGCACACTGGCATTAGATTGCAACTTGCACATGCTAAATGCCCTCGAAGTCAGAATCATACCAGATAGATACGCATGCAGCGCAACAAGAAATCCGCCACTTGACCTGCCCTCAATCAGCCATGAACGCGGGAGGCAGCTCAACGCATAAATAGCCCGTCCCCCGTCCCAGTCCCCGTCTTCTCCTCATCTTCAGTTCTCAACCCAACATCGCGGCGAATACACCAACAACACCAAAAACACACCATCTGCCCACCAACACTCAACACCGTGGTGTCGTCCGCTCACGGTCGACCTTCAGCCAACCCACTCATCACCTCGCACATCTCAATCCAGCACAATGGGCCGTTCCTTCCCCAAGACGCCGCGCACAGTCTCCAAGACCCCCGTCCGTAAGTTCAAGTTCTCATTCACCACCTGCATCCACCGCATAGGTAGGGTTCAGTTTCCCGCCCCAACTAACACATTCTGTAACAAAACCAGAATGGAAAGACCCAGTCCCGCACAAGTACTGCGGCAAAATCGACATGGGCAACGCCAAGACGGGCAAGCCCAACAAGGTGCACCGCTGCGACGCCTGCCTGGTCATCAAGGCCCGCCAGAGCAAGTCCCGGGACGGGCCCAAGGACATCAAGCTCGGCCGCCAGCAAAAGATGAGCTGGCGGTATGGTGAAGGGCCGGGCACGCTTGAGGGGCCGGGCACCCTTGAGGAGGAGGAGGGGGGGCATGAGAAGGAGAAGAAATAGACTCTTGGACTTGAGAGGGGCGGCGCCTTTTTACTTCACGATTTTTCTTTGGTGGTGGTGGTGGGTAGGTGGTAGGGCTTGGTCGGGCTGGACCGCGTGAATGACCTGGAAGGGTCAGGTGCTGGGCATCTGTCTATCGGTGGGTGGCGGTGGTGCCACATGGGCATCAGGTTCATGCAGCCCGGGGCGGGGTGTGGACTTGTAATTACATATCACATAATTAAACTTTCGAGCTGCGGTGTAGAGACCTCAGCGCGGGGATGTGTTCCCTAGACGCAATGAGGTCTCTGGAGTTTCGGCGTTGTCTGGTTTTGATGGGTTCTTGCGGCTGGGAACTGGGGTTGGTAATAATAACAATTTCAAGGCCATAATTGAGGCTCACACGAGACACTAAGCTGCTGTTCACTAATTTTCAAGGTCGTTTTCCACGGCAAGAACACGGGTGTCGGTCCGTCTGTCCAGCATGCGAAGCCCTCATTCACCATCAGATACCTCGTGATCCCGATTTCTGCTCCGGTTCGGGCAACTGTGTTACTTGAAACCGTTGCCGTTTACCTTGATCTTCACCGCTGATGGGGCGTGGCCAAACAGACCCATGGAGTACATGTAAGCTGCCCACAGATGAATGGCAGGCTGAGCTTACGACTCATGGGTAACGAGGCAATACAATACAGGGCGGTGTGCTAAAGCTGCGGCTACCACTAGGACTTGCGTGTATCCATCCCTCTTCCAACCTGGCACAGGTTGGATACCTTACCATCCATTTTAATAAATGATCAAGGATGGGCAAAATATACCCCTGTTGACAGCCATAGAAGTTTGTTTAGACCGCACCAATAAGAGCGTTTCGTATTTAAAAAGCTTGACAGATGCTGTGAATAAGACAAAGATATGAAAAAGACCGGCGGTGGTCTAACCCTCTAGGTAAAGCCCTGAGTGGCAGAGGAGCATGTGGAATTGATGAGTGAGTGGACAGTGCATCTCTCAGAGCGGGCGAGTTTTCAAGGATCCCTTTTCCCGGACAATAGGCAACGAGGGGTTGGATTCGGAAGCAGGCGAGTGCCAGAAGGTCGGAAGACGTTGGGGGTGATGTCGACAGCATGGTGTATGCTCAAAGCTGTGGCAAGCATGTATTAGCAATCAATAGCCTCCCTGCAATGTCAGATCTCCTCCATCGCCGCAGGGGAAGTGGTTTCCAGCAGGGATGATCATGATGCTGGCGAAGTGCTAACAGTGTGTGTGCACTTGCCTAAAAGGGTAGGAGCAGGACTTGGCAGTGGTGGACTGATGAAGAATCACCCCCTGAGCGCGAGAGTTTCCGTTACTTCCGAAGCCTGCCACTCCATGGCATGATTAATAATCTCATGTTGCGTCAGGCTGCACTTTCCCAATGAAGTAGGAGCACATCCTGGTAGACTCCGGGGCAGCTAGTTCGAGGGTTTAAAGCGCTAGTATATATGGCAGCTGTGCCAACTGCCAACTCGTCCAATGCTTCCTCCATCTCACACAACTTTGGTCTAAACTTCCAATCACCCTTGAAATCGATCTCATCTCATTTTCAAAATGGCCACCGCTGAGAGGAAGCCCCTGAACTTGATTCTCGGAGCCGGAAACGTGAGTTCTAGAGCAATCCCACGAGACTCCTTCCCTCCCATCAACCTACAGACTTGAAGCTCACCCGACCGTGCCAGATTGGCGACACTTCCATCGACCCCTTAGCCCGCTTCGATACGCCAGATCAGGTGAATGGCTTTCTAAACGCCTTCTTGGAGCGCCGCTACCACCAGATCGACACGGCGCGAGGGTATTCGCCCCACGCGCCGGGAAGCTCGGAACCCCGACTTGGGGCGGTCGCCGCGGGGGAGCGCTCCACCATCGACACCAAGGTCATGTCCCGGGGCCCCGGCTGCCACACCAAGGCCAAGATCCTCGAGGAGATTGACATCTCCCTCGCGGCCCTGCAGATCAAGCAGATCAACATCGCGTATCTGCACGCGCCGGACCGGACCACGCCGTTCGAGGAGGCGTGCGAGGCCATGGACCAGGCCTACAGGGAGGGCAAGATCAAGAAATGGGGCATCTCCAACTACACGGCCGACGAGGTCCAGGAGTTCCTCAACATATGCGAGGCACGAGGCTGGGTCAAGCCCGCCGTCTACCAGGGTCACTACAACGCCATCGTGCGCAGCAACGAGAAGCAGCTCTTTCCCGTCCTACGCAAGCACGGCCTCGCCTTTTACGCCTACAGCCCCGCGGGTGGCGGCTTCTTTGCCGGCAACCACAATAACACGGCCGCGGGCGGGCGGTTCGACAAATCGGTATGTTGTTGCATCAACCTCATGTCCCTTTCGGCTTTTCTTTCCCCATGAATATGACCCATTCTGACTTGGGCCATGTCCTTCCGCTTCATTAGCACTTCTTGGGCGGCAAGTACAGCGAGTTCTACGTCAAGCCCTCCATCACGGCGGCCACCGACAAGGCGGTCGCGGTGGCGGCCCAGCACGACATCGGCGGCCACGCGGCGGCGCTCCGCTGGACGGCGCACCACAGCATCCTGAGCGCCGAGCACGGCGACTCGGTCATCGTGGGTGCCAGCAGCGTGGAGCAGCTGAAGGCCAACCTCGACATGATCGAGCAGGGCCCGCTGCCGCAGGACGTCGTGGCTGCGCTCGAGGCCATCCACGCCGAGGTTGGGGATGAGGCGTCGTACCATTTCTAGTGCCTGGACAAGCAAGGGTGGCTCGTTGGATTAGACTTATTAGAGATGTTCCAGGATCGACGCTATTCCCATCATGGCAGGAGCACATCTTGGCGCCCGTTGCGATTATGCCAACCTTAGAGTCCAGCGCTGACAAATTGTCACAACTCACAACATACATGTACCTGTAGTCAAAATCCAAATCTCATCGTCTGTGGCCTGAATCGAGTGAGGCAATGCGAAGTACTCCGAGACACTCACACCACCGCTGGCCGACATGGAATTTATCACGATAGTGCATCCCAGTCAGAAGAATTCACCCAGGTTGAGGCGCCAGGCACATTCCCACGCGGCTCGGGCATCTCATGCCCGGGCGAGGAGGGCCCGAGTCGCCGCTCATGCTGCTTTCGATTCCACCTCGCAGAAGGATGCATCCGAGTCATCAACACACCCAAAGGCGGTCACCGTCTCCCCGGCTCGAAACATGAACCTTGCTCAGCGCCTCGGGCTTCATGTGTCCAGCTCGGTCCCGGCCTCCATCTCCAGCTCCTTTGAACACGAGCCCCTGGCAAGCTTTTTGAGATCGCTCACTTCAAGGGAACACTACTTGTTCGACTTTTGTAAGTCTCTCTCCATGCCCGCCGTCCCCATCACCTCCCCAGCCCAGACTTGGCCTCAAGTCTAGTTGGAGGCGGACTGACAAAATGCCTCACATACATAGACATCCAAGTCGTTACCCCCGACATGTGCAATCGCTGCCCGGTTCTGAACCTTCTGGGCGACGTGAACCGACGTGTCCGCGACAACTGGGTCATCTTGTCGTCGACCAACGTCGAGATGCTCAGGGGCTCGCTGCTCTCCGCCTGCCGCTGGCTGTCCATCGTCCACCAGCAGCCCGAGTACGCCGAGCTCGCCATCCAGTATAAGCTTCGGCTGGTCCGGGATCTGCAGGAGACCATCGGCGTGGGGACCCCATCGTCGAGGCGGAGCGCCGTCAGCAAGGCCTTGGTGCTGGCGTTTGACGAGGTAAGTTACATACGCATCTTGCACAATATTACCTTTCTTTACCTGTTCACTGGTCGGTATTAAGGGAGTCAGTCCGTCAGTCGCTCATGCTTCAATCCCCCAGATCACGATCCGCGACATGGTCATGGCCGCTACACACCTTGCCGGAGCTTTGCAGATCATCAGAGTAGCGGGAGGGATCGAAGCGCTCGAGCTAAGTGGCCTGGTTCTTTTCCTTCTGTCGAGCTGCGTCTATGCCAAGAAGCTTCTCGATTCGGACCCTCGGATGGAAATTCCTTGTACCGGGAAGTTCTTGGACCAGATAGGGCTATAGGGGAGGCCATGCTGCGCGCGAGACTGCCATGTTCGACCAGCTTTACTCCCCGCCTCTCTCGCCTTCTGCCCTAGACCAATCTTCAACTGATTTACAATTTCTTTCCAAATACCGAAGGCTCTATATATGAATATGATAACGATTCTAAGGAAACGATCTGGTTCAACTTTGGCCGAGCAAGCTGTGGGCCCGGGCGGTAGTAATAAGAGAGGTTCGCTGAGCCCTTGGCTGAGGACCGCGACACGCACACGGGCGACACTTGGTTGGAAGAGGCGGGGAGGCGGAGAGTTGACATCTTGACATTGACACTCCCGGCACATGTGATGAGGTGAAATATTGAAGATATCTTGACTGATATTAATACAACCAGTAAACCAGATGTTAGGTATACACAACAAATACACAATCAATCCGTCATTCAAAAACTGAAACCCAGTTATTGACACTATCGCTTCACGTTCCAACCCGCGGGTGTCTCCCTCCCAAATCCCAAATCTCAACGCCATGTTTAAACTCCACCGCCATGCGTGCATGATGCATACCCACCCACAAACCATGTGATAACCCCCCAAACTCGAACGCTATAAGCTTATGTAACCACGTTCCCCACACCCCCAGCGCTCCAGACCGACGGGCCGAAAGCAACATCAGCAGCAGCAGAAGAAGAGGAAGAAGACCCCGCAAGCTTAGGCGGCGCCCGCAACCGCCTGCCCTGCATGGCATTCTGGGCCGGCACCAGCGGCGGTTGTTGTTGTTGTTGTTGTTGCTGCTGCTGTTGTTGTTGCTGCTGCTGTTGTTGTTGCTGCTGCTGTTGTTGCCGCTGTCTGATACCAACAGCAGCAAGTTGGAGGACCCGGCGGCGACGCCCCCCCGTCGTCGGCCTGCGCTTCGGCTTCAGGTCCATGTAAACGATGGGCGGGCGGGGGACAGAGCAGGGGGCGACGGCGTGGGTGCCCAGGATGTCGTGCCGGGCTGTCTCTTCGTAGCTCTGCGGAAAGGAGGGGAGAGGTCAGCACCGCCTGACAAGGAGGGCACGGAAAGATAAAGTCAAGAAGAAGACGTAAGACTTACAGGAGGCGGACCCGTAGGCCGTTCGGCGTACGCCGGCGGCGGAAACTCCACGTCAATCGCCCATCGCGCGTACAGTGGAAGGGGCTCGGCGGCGGCATCCAACTCGGTGTCGGAGGAGGATAATGTGCTACGGTGAGGACGAAACATGCCGGTGGAGCGAGCAAGTGTCGCGCGGACGGGAGCGAAAGGCTGCGGTGAGGGGGTGGGTGTCAGCCGCGCTATCCCGTACAAGCGAGTGTCCAGCAGAAAACGGACTTACCATGGTGAAGTTGCTTTGACGCGGTAAACCGAGAGAGTCTGATCGAGAAGAGGTGATTGATCACGGGGGTGGCAGCTATGAACCTTGAGCTTTGATGTTGCAAGTGGTGGACTTTGCGAGGACAGGAGAGGATGAGAACAGAGGAGAAGAGGAGGAAGGAGGCGGAGGGGACGGGGATCTTATACAGCACCCACGATCACTCGATCACCTAGACCCGCGACGTGCAACACGCAGACCTCGACGCGCATTGCCACTGCAAGCGGGCGGTGATGCTCTCCTCGCATGAAGTCGCTGCACCTTCATGCACCCAGGACATCGTACAGCACCTGGGTATCGGCATTCCCAAATCGGCGCGCGCATATCGGGCCCGACGTCGGAAGCAAAACGCTCAGTTACAGAAGAAACACATAGTAGGTTCCATACTGTCCTGCATATCGTCGCCAGGGTATCTGCTCGTCCAGTCATTATACACGTCATCACATACATGGAGGTATCGTATCAACATCAACATCGTCTCCCTTACTACCCTCCCGGCCCTACATTAAACTCAGCTGCTCACTCCGACTCGGCGTCCTCGCCCTCGACCACGACCACGACATACCGCCGCGAGGTTGTCTCTTCAAACGCGGGCTCGTCCCCGGCAGTCTCCTCCGAGACATGGACCGCGTGGTTGTCGGTGCTGTTGGAAACCATCTGCGCGGTCCCGTCCAGCGCGTTGATAGCCACGACGTGGTGGCGGTGGCGTTCGAGCAGCTCGGGCGGGGCGGTGCCTTCGGGAAACACCACGACGCGTCGCTTCTGTCTCTCGCTCTCCACGCCGCGGGCGGTATCGCGCTCCTCGTCGATAACATACAAACTCCCTGCAGCCAGGAGCGGATCGGTGGCGGGCGCGTGGGGGGCCTCGCGCATGACGTACCGCCGCTCGGCATTGCTGGCCTTGCTCGCGCTGTCGCAGGCCTCGGCTCGTTTGGACCCGCTGCTCACTAGCCCCTGCACGGGGGTTTCCAAGGCCGCTTGGAAGCGGACCGAGGACGTCGACGAGTCCATGCTGCCGGGGCCTGCAGTGGTCGCGACCGAGAAGTTGTCGACGCTGAAATGCCTGCGGTGCGGGCGATGCTTGCGATCCCCATTGCCCCGAGTAAGCGGCGAAACATCGTCCGAGCTTTGTCTCCGTCCGTAACGGTCCTCCTTTCCGCAAGCCTCGGGGTTGTCGTACGGGCTGCCGTTTGAACGGCCGTTTGCCAGCAATGGGGCCGACTCCTCGTCATAGCTCGGTTCTGTGCGGCGTGGAGGGATGTCTGGATACGGGCTCCCGATCCAGCCCTGGAGAAACAGCAGGGATAGAACACCCGTTCCTGTTGCAGCTACGGCCAGCGACTTGTTCATGGTTTGCCAGCCCCAGAGGTAGTTGACGGCGCCGGCAAAGAGGGGCCCAGCCAGGCTGCCCCAGGCATTGGCGAGGTTCGGGAGGGCAGTCGCCTGCGCTGTGGCGCTCCAGGAGTCGCCGGCAGAAGAACCGACAACGTTCGCAATCTCTTGAACCAGGGGTTCTCCGCAGAGACCAGTGGCGAAGGAGATGCCGCTGAGCGTGAGGAGGAACGCGTGCTGCACCAGTTTGCTGTTTTCCCGCAGCTGGCCCAGGTACAGGAAGGCGGGGAGACAGGCCACGAAGCCCATCGTGGTGAGGAACCGAGTTGACTTGGGCACGCGTGTCGCCAAGGTGCCCGAGAATAGCCCGATTACAGCAGCAGGAGCCGAGAGGGGAACAAACATGTATCCGCTGTTGAGCACCGACCAGTCGAAATAGCGCTGGACAAAAAGCGGAAGAACGCTCTGGAGCGCCGAGGTAAGCAGGCCAAGGACAAGATATCCGCAAAAGGCAACGAGGAGGCGTGGGCTCCAAGGGGTTGCGGCAGCGAGGGCGGCGGGAGCAGGAGGCCGGCTCAATCTTGCGGGGATCGACGTCGGGGAGATTGACCGAGAGGATCTCCTGCTGGAGCTGCCGGTCCCTGAGGGCATTGTGCCATAGCCGCCCTGTTGTGTTTGATCAAGAAGACCTGCCGTCTCGTCCGTAGTGGCCTGACTGGTTCGCGTGGTACTGAACGCCACCAGGCTCAGCAACATATTCAATGCGACGAAAGCATAGGCGCAGTAGAAGACGGCACTGGGGTTATAGTAGTCGTGCAAATGTCCGGCAATGAAGGGGGCCGTGGTCATGGCGGCGCTTTGGAGGAAGGCCGGCGAGAACCAAGTCGGGCCGGTGCTGGTGCTGGCGCTGGCGGCCGTCGCAAGCAATCCGGAAGACGCCCCGGTGATGGCGGCAGCTGCAAGACCCTGAAGAGCACGCGCCAGAATCAAAAGCGAGAGGTCGCGGGAGAACTGTAGGAGCGCAAAGGCAGCAGCAGCGCAAGCCAGGCCTGCAAACAACACGACAAAGCCCGTTGGTCCCTGCCGTGTGAGGAACGGCATCAAGGCTTTCAAACTAAGTCAGCTGGCATCTGGGAAACATCAAGATGTCAGCACTCACGAGAGACTACTGCAAAAGCGCCACCATAGGCGGAAACAAGGACCGATGTCCATATTTGGACTGAAGAGCAAGGGTATGTTAGCACGGCAGCTACTCGTTGGCTTTGGTGAGTGTGTACCTTGTTGATGCGGCACATGGGCTCGGTGCTGGAGGATGGTCGGAATCAAGGGGATGACCTGGATCTGGTAAATGGAGATCCCAAGCTTTCAGCAGCCGACAGACTTACAAGGCCAGAGAGAAACACATCCTGTGATCAGCCACGGCGGTCAGCAACAGGCCATGCAACTTGACTACCCAAGGGTCCACTCACGGTAAAGGCAGCAAACCGCCCCAGCACGACGAGGAACGGCATGGTGCTCGGTCGGGAGTCCCAGGGTCTCGGGCCCAGCAAAAAGTAGTGTGTGCGCTCTGGGCTTGATACGGCCGCGGTGGCGAACGAGCCGGGGCTTGTGCGCGGACCCGGCGGGGTCGTCTTGCTCTCGATCGGCTCGGAAGCTGAAGTTCGGACGGGAGCTGGCGGGCTGCGACGCGTCGGTGCTCAAATCGTGTCGGGCGTGTCCCGCGCGTTGGATGTTTGGTGTTTCTCCGCCTTGTCGCGTCGGGGATGTCTCCTCTGCCTAACTTCCTTGCGCAGCGCTGAGCCCGGCCGGCCGGTGCAAAAACCCAACCACCAAAATTCAAACCACCTGGTGAGGATGGCGTGCAAAAATTCTCAGGCCGCTGCAAAGCATGCTGCGCAAGAGAGAGAGAGGGGCACAAAAAGTCGAGCGTGGTTGCCCGGTTCTCGTCGGCGGCGGCCGAATCACACGGCGCGATCGTGGTGGGGCATTGGCCAACCAAACAACCAAGACCCCCAAACTTCCCCGCCCTCAGCACCCCGCAACGAGCTGCCGCTATAGCTCTTGCAATTGGACGAATGGAGCGCCAAGCGGCTTAGCTCTCAAATCTGGTGCCAAGTCCGCCCAAGGTCGCACATCAACTCCACCAGTTTCGGCTCGATGCAACTAGGGTCCGCGTCCACTCCTTGTCCCGAGAGCCTCAACACCGCTGTCACGCGTGTTGCGCATCGGGCCTCGGATTTGCCCATTGAAGCAACGGATTGGCTTTGGTCGACACATGGTACCTACTTTGCCACTCAGCTGGTTAAGATCCGATTCTGACGGGACCTCTGTATTCGGTTCAAGTTGCGCATATCCTAAATCTTTCTCGGAGCGGTCGATGATCGATCCTCAGATGCAAGCTTCCAGTCCTTGCAGTCCTCAACTGCACAGTGCGGCATTGTGCTTGTCTGCTGCTGTCCATCATGCGTCGGCTCGCAGGCGGCGGCAGTCGGAAACAAGCCCGAGATGCAGGCGCTGACGTCGTGGTTACCTACTCGTCAGTTGCAGTCTGATCATCTGATGGCCAGTATCTAGATATCTATCTGCCTTGTAGACTATTTAGTACCTTACCTATCTGCCAGACCCAAACTCCATCCTGGGCCATCATCAGCGGCATCTGCCAAGGAAACGACCAGCCCGTGGATTCGCGACGACAACGTACAGCACAACAAATCATCAGACATCAGCCCGCCATGTCTGAAACAGACAGCATGCTCCGCGTTGTACGCCTCTTGGGGCTCTTCAACACAGCCACAGGGAGCTTGTCGTGTATGGCAAGGCCCCTGGGCGGCACTGTCGGCCGATGCCATCGGTCCTTGGGCTGATCCGAACGCGATGAAATCTCCGAGATCCTCTCGGACCTGGCCCAGCGGACCACGGAGCGCCGACTCGACTCTGCGTGCGAGAAGCTCAGAAGGCTAAGCTACTTCTGTCTCTGCCGCGAGCATGTATGCGAGGACCATCACTCTAACCGGATGGTGACGGGCTGGACTGCGGCGTTGGGAATGGGAACGGGCCAGCCGACGGCGACGACGACGCCAAGGGACGGTGCCGCGGGCAGCAGCGGCAGCTCCGAAGCGACCGTGCTACAAACGCAGCGCTGGCTTCTAAGTACCCGCCCCAGTGACTACGAGGAGACCTTGTCACTAGCAGTGACGCGAGTCGAGCTGCCACCCGAACTCGCTGACCGACAGCCGATGCTGTTGCTGGCCTTGATCCGGGGCCCAACCGTCGCAGCGACCAACCGCCGCCCGCCGAGCAGCGCAAGACTGGCCGAACCATTGTGCCTCTCCATCGCCTTCTCGGGGCAGCAGATATTCGTCGGCGTGGTGAGAAACTTCAAATACGTTGTTGTCGCCCTCGGGGACCGTAAGTACTCGTCTGATTCGTGTCCGGACGAAGCTCGAGCTAATCAAAGGTGGGCCAGCCTCGCAAGGCAGCAAACATGAACCCACGTCTCCGCAGACTCGTCACCCCCAGCATGGGTTCTCGCGTCGAAGGGTCCGCCCGGACCAGTAACTGGGCAGCCTGGGCCGACCCAAGCCGGAACATCACCATGGAACACTGTGGCCTGGCCGCCAGAGGGCGGCCGGTTTTCTACTCTATGCAATGCGAGCAAGAGATGGTTATCCCGTTGAACGCGGGTTTCGTGCGACTCTGGATGAGGGTCGTGGTACCTAGAGTGGCCGTGCTGCGATAACCTCTCGTTTCCGGCTTTCTTTTCTTTTCTTCTTTCCTTCTTTTTTCTTTCTTTTCCATACTACCCGGTATTCTAGACACCCAATGTTGATATCCACACAACGCTAGCCAGACGGCGTGCAGGCACATGTATGTATTTTAGTTGCGATTAACAAGTGTTCCAAGGAATAAGCAGTCCCATGCTAGCTGCGTCTCCTTTCACTTTGGCTGCGGCAACTCGACAACCCACCCTCGCTGTAGTTGCTCAGCGGTGCGCTGCAATGATGATCTCGGCCGCCTTCTCGGCGATGCCATATACAGCAGTCTGCGGATGGGCCGAGATCTGAACCGGAATAATGCTCGCATCCACCACCCTCAAGTTCGCCGTCCCATACACCATCAACCGCGAGTCCACCACGCCGCCATCCTTCCGCGGCAGCATGGCCGCCGTGCCCATCGGGTGGAAGACGGTCAGCGTCGTGTTCCGGACATACTCCCGCCAGTCCTCGTCCGTCTGCACCAGCTCCTCACCGGGCTCGTACTCGGCCACCCACACCGACCGCAGCGGCTCGGCCCTCGCGATCCTCCTACAAAACTTGAGAATCTCAACCAGCCCCTCCATATCATACTCATTATCCACAAACCGCGGATCAACCACCGGCTTCCCCAGCGGATCCCGCGGGTCAACATGCACGCTCCCCCGACTCAACGGATGCATCAGCCCGGCAACCAGCGAAAAGAACCCCTTCCCATACAACCCCGACCCAACCGGCGGATACCCCTTAACACCGGTATACCCATCCGAAAAAATAACCTCCACCTGCGGCACCGTCCGATCCCTTAACATCTCCACCTTCTTCCTGCTCCCAACATCACCCCCCCCTTTCAACCCCTCCGCGAGCCTCACCAACCCCTCCCCCCGAGCAGCACCCACCACCCTTCCCCAATCCGCAAACACATACCCCGCCCCGGTATCATCATAAAACCCTGCCTCCCCCCTCAGCCGCTTCGCCCACTCCTCGGCCGCGAACGTGGCGTTGGTGGCGAGCATGTCGCCCGTGACGAACCCCAGGCCGTCGCGCAGCTGGTACGAGACCTGCACGCGCAGGTGGTCCTGGTAGTTCTCTCCCACGCCGGGGAGGTTGATCAGGACGGGACTGATCCCCGCTGCGCGGAGGAGCGGGGGGTGGCCGATGCCGGATAACTCTAAGAGGTGCGGGGTGCTGAGGGCGCCGCAGGCGAGGATTATTTCGTGCGTGGCGTGGAGGGTGGTGTTGTTTGTGAGGGTTACGCTTGTGGCGCGGAGAAGGGGTTTGTTGTTTCCCTTGCCGTTTTGGTTGGGGTTGTTAGAGGGGGCGAAGTTGATCTTGGTCACGGGGCTGTTGGTTAGCACGGCGAGGTTGGGGCCTGCCAAAGGGAGGTAGGCGGTGGCGCTGTAGGAGCGGTTGTAGGAGGCCGGGTTGATGTTTTCGGGCTGGTACATGACGCCGATGGGGTTGCCCTGCAGGGAGTCGGGGTTGGGCGGGATGGGGAAGTTGCGCGAGACGGCCGGGATGAAGGATCCTTGGTGGAGGGGGATGACCCGGTTGATGACGGCGTGGATGGGGCCGGACGAGCCTGAGCCCGCGGGGCCGCCGACGTAGGTCTCGGCTTTTTCCATGGCCGCTGACATGGTGCGCCAGTTCCAGCCGGGGTTGCCTACTGCTTCCCAGGCGTCGAATTCCGCTGCTGCGGCGCGGTCCCAGGTCAGGAGGTTCAGGGCCGAGGTGCCGCCGAGGACGCGGCCGCGGGGGGTGAAGATGGTGCGGTTGTTGAGGTGGGTTTGCGGGACCGTGGTGAAGTTCCAGTCGTATTTGCCGCCGAGCGTCGAGCCCTTGAGGCCGGGGATGTTGATGCCGTCTTCATGGAGGGCGGCTGGCCCGGCTTCGATGACGAGGATGCTGGCCTTCTTCAGCCCTTGGCTCAAGCGCGTTGCGAGAGCGAGTCCCGCCGTGCCGCCCCCAACAATGATCTGGAGTCCGGGTCAGTTGAGGCACCGGGACGCATGCTGATACTGGGGTTTGACTTACATAGTCGTACTCTTGAGCATGGGACTCTTCAATCGCCGCCGCCCCTGCTGCCCCTGCTGCAAGCAGCAGTGAAGGCAAAATAAATGGTCGCATCTGGGTCACTGACGAGGGAGGTACAGCTAACGAAGAAGGTGTGGGTGGTCTAGACTAGACCGAGGCGAGGACCACACAGACTCATATACTACCGTGATATGCCTGCTCCGGACCCCGACCCAGGCGGGCGAAAAGAGGAGAACCCGGTATGTCGTATCCGAAGCTGCATCGTGCCTGCATCGGACACGGCACGGGCTGCCAAATCTGGTTGTCGAATAGGAGAGGCCCTCGGCTCATAGTGGGCGCCACTCAGCAATCCCCCTACCGAGCTGCTCGCCTTTGAGACAGACCGCGTCCGGAACCGGCTTTTTGAGATGCCAGGATCTAAACAATTCGGAACTCCCGCGCTGCAGCAATGGCATGCTCCCATGCAAGTGCCTCGCCGGCCATGATGCCATACACGAAACACTCGCCCACCAGGGAGTAGACGCCCGGCGTCGAGCCCGGACGAAAAAGGAAAGGCGTGCTGCCCCCGTAAAGCACGGCGACGACATCTCCCGGCTGGGCATTCCACGGCGCCAGCCCGATGTACCCCCTTTTCGACACCAGAAGCCGGCGGTGGGCGCACGCCGCGTAGGCACGCCGCGCATACGTCGTGTACTCCGTCCTTCCGTGGCGTGTGAGACTTAACGCGTCCTTGACGACGCGGAAGAGGTTCCGTGGGCGGGCGTCGTGCAGCTCTATGTCGGCAGGGGAAGAGAAGCCGTATGGCCAGGAGGCCCGGCCGTACCAGCACTCCATGAATGCCGAATGGTGCTTGGGGGCGCTGCGGTCGCCGGCAAAGTCGGCGATGTACGTCCGCCAGAGCGCCGCTTTCCGACCGGCGTCTCCGCCGTACGGGCACGACAGCGGCGCGGCCAGCGCGAGTGCTTCCCATTGCTCGAGCGCTTCAATCCCATTGCGAGAGGGAGGGGGTATGTCGACTTCGGGGTGCCAGGGGATGCCGAGTTCTGCGACTTCGTCGAACCGGATCCCGTTCAGGACCAACGTCTTGGGATCCTCGTTCTGCTTGATCCTTGCTTCCATCAGCCTTCCGGCACAATACCTAGAACTGACATCGGACCAGTCGAGAAGGGGTTCTGGGTCGTTGGCAGTCCGACCAGCCCAGTTAGGCGCCCAAGACGGAAGACCGTCCATCTCATTGGCTGTTGTTGCCACCGTCACTCCCGATCCGCGCCATTCGCGCACACAGTTCAAGATATCAAGACGCTCGCTGTGCTGTATCATCTTCCGAGCAAAATCCGTGTATACCTGGGCTGTTGAGACGGAAGTGTCGTAGGTGGGCACAACACCAGCTTCGAGAACGGATGGTGCCAGGCCGAGGAAGCCGTAGATCCTGTCTCGGGGATTCTCGCACTCCAGCCGCCGAGATTTATATAGCAGCTCAAAGGGACTCAGGATACCTTGACCATCACTCCTCCTTTGGCGGAGGCGGCTGATCAAGCAGAAAATCTCGGCGAAAGACTGCATCTCGCCTTCTTCAAGTTTCTTTGAGCTTGCCTTCAGGGCCCTCCCCATTGACTCCCACGTCAACTTCTCCGGTCCGCATATGAAGATGAGGTATTTGGCTAAAAGGGCCTCTTGCACGATGGATAGGCGGGGCGACCCCTGAGGCACACCAAGAGACTGTTCCAACACTGGCGCCCCAGCTGTCCTAGTTCCGATTGTCGACTCTCCCAACCAGACGTAGACCCGGCGTGCCTGGGAGTAGATGCGCGGCAGGAGGAGCACCTGCTGCTCTTTTTCGGCATGATCCTGCTGGATGATGCAGACAGCGTCTATCCAGACCCTTCTCGGCTTGGACCGGAGCCGGAGTCGGCGCAGCACTGCCGCCAAGGGTTCCGGGACGCGAAACGGTGTATCGTCGAGCGTGATCTCTTCGTATTTGCTAGGGCAGCTCCACGCATATGACAGGACGTCGTAGTCGGGGTTGGACGAAAGGGATGCTGTTTCGAGGCGGCAGTGGATCGGTGCATCTTTCTCCGAGGGGAGGAGCACGAGCAAGCGGATTTCGCTCCCGTCTGAGTGTATCACACTGAATGGGCTAGATTCAGTCATGGCTCGGGCTTTACGAGATGGAGTGAGCAAAAGCAAACAAGGTTTTTGGAGTGATGCTGGAAATCAGAGATTTGTTGATGGTGCGTGAAGGACTGGATTCGGCGGCGAGAGCTCGGTGGCGAGAGCTGCGCTAACTGGGTGGCGCAGAGCATTGACCTGTAGGACTTTGGCGAGATACAAGAAAGCATGGGTGCACGTTGTTCGGCTCAGCTCAATTTTTAGGACGACGCATACTGCTAGATAGATAGGATAGAGTAACCTGAAGGCCAACTACTACATGGTATATCAATTCACCCGCAAAAGGACAGAAGAAAATTAAAGGTTAGCCCCGGGCGGAACCACCATGATGGATACACTTCTTACACAACAGACAAGAACTATAACGAACGGCAGCGTATTGCCGTTTGGAGTTCAGATCATATACTATTGAAGTAGTAGTAATAACAGTACATTAACCATTAAGTGAGAAAAATTACCTGCCCATCAGAATCACGATAACGCCCTTTTAATACCCAAAACATTCCCCAACCCTTTGGTCCCAAACCTCACCCCTTGTCTACTTCTTACTGCCACTCCCCTGGGAACTCCCAGACTGTGATTGAACTCCACGCAAACTTGTCTGACTCCACGGCTGCTCAACCTTGCTCTCGCCCAGCCACCGGTTCAGGGAGTAGTAACCAGACGATGCACGCCTCTGAGCCGACCCGCTGCTGGCTGTCGATGCTGGGTATTTTGGTGCCCCTGAGGTGTTGGACTGGGCATTGGTTGCGTCCATAGTGATTGGAGGATTCTAGTAGGGCTTGATGTGCTGTAGAGAATGAATAGTGCTAACACCAAGTCAGAAAAGGGGCGTGGAGCAGAGGAAGGGCAGTAACTGACCGCTCGTAGTGTCAAGACGCTGTTGGCAAGGACGTAGACTTGAGAGGTAAGTTGAGTTTGTGAATAAGATTGCGCTGAGCTGAGGTTGGGCACAGATATGAGGTGGGCCTCGGACGTCAGGTGAATCCCTTTCGTGGACGAATATGACTTGGGAGGATGAGAGAGTGAATCTTGATCGACAGGAAAGCAACAAGTCACAACCGTGCGGTCACTTATATATGCCATCGAACCATGTGTACCTATGCTTTAACGTAGCCCCCAATACCTTCAGCCAGACATCCAAAGTGCCCGACCATTTAGTTTCCCCTCCAACCCCAGCTCTCAAAGCCGAAATCCCCGATGAAGTCGAGCACCACCGTGTAAGCCGCGCCTCAGGTGGACAAACCTCTCGCCAAGACCACTTCCAGTGGAAGTATCAGGTGAACCTAACCCACCGCCGTCCCGGAACCTCGGGCCGTTCTCCGCATAGGCAAGGCTCCCACTCCCTCCCCAACCGGGACAAGGACGCAAGCCAAATGAGACACCGAAAAAGCCAGGCTGAAGTTCCCGACAGCCCTACCGTCCCCGAGTCCTGGTTCGCCCATGCCCATATGCAGATCTTCCCCCCAAGGTCCAGGCCCAGGGGTGTGCCGTCTCGCGACCTGAGATTCGCCGTTTCGTTTCAGGTTTCACTGCCACAGTTCGCCGGCTGGCCGCCCCCCTGCAGCACTTACCCTCCTCTGATTGCAGCCTCGAGGTTGATTATTAGGCAGATCGGGAATAACAGATGGGATGGGTTATAGTTGGCGACGGATGGGGCAGTGATCGGTTTGTTTGGTGGCACGGATGATGTCTGGTTTGTTTTTGGTCGGGTTCGCACCTCGTTGACATGACGCCCCGGGGAACTGTAAAGGTTCCGGTGAGAAGGAGGTTTCACTGGGCATGTTGGTGACAATCCGACTGGTATTTTCCAGCGTAGATATCTCGCACCCGCTGTTTGTACCCGCTGCAAGTACCATCGGATCGACGTTCCTCTCTTGGTCCCAAAAAAAACGGTGGTATTCATGTCACCTTGACCAGACCAACCCAGCCATCCATCTAGACGAACCCGGTCTCACCCAAAACCCATACCCGTCCGTCCCTTTACAGCCGATTTATAGATATATATATATATATACATTACCACTAAACCCGTGGCACAAAGACAAAAAACCGCCCGACAATGCTCGAATCAAAACTGCGCAACAAAACACACAGCGGTGGGGTGCTATGTAGCCCCCCAACCACAAGAAGTGAAACCGTTTAACCCCCCGCCCTCAGGCCTCTTTTGAGCTAGCTGCTCAAATCATCTTTTTCCCGGGGCCACCCCCCACCAGGTTCCTGTTTTCCAGTGGCAGCAGGTGAAAGAAAGAACCGTTACCTCCCAGCCTCGGGATGCCCCCTCCCCATATCCCCCTGATGCTGCTGCTGCGGCTGCCACCCCATAGCCATGGCGCTCGCAAACACCGACTCGTCGACGACGGTCCCGGCCAGGCTGCTCCAGTCGTCGTAGACGTTCATTGGTGTCATTAGATGCGATTGTTGTTGGTGTTGATGATGATGTTGCTGTTGCTGTTGCTGTTGATGCTGCTGCTGCGGTTGCACTAATTGTTGGTGCTGCTGCTGCTGTTGGTGCTGCTGCTGTATCTGCTGCTGCTGCTGCGGCGTCATCTGCGACAGGAGCTGCATGTGCGGGTGGACGTGCGTTACTGCGAGGTCGTAGAAGGGCCCGGCCCCTGTGCCCATCATTGGTTGCTGGGGAAATGGTGATATGACGCCTTGAGGGGGCTGTGGTGGGAGTGCTTGTTGGTTGAAGAAGGGGTTGTTCTTTGGGAACAGCGAGGCCAGAGGGGCGATGCTGCGCTGCTTCTTCGGGAACGGCTCGTCGTCGGCGTATGATGGTGGAGGGGGGGGCGGTGGTTGGGGCGTGGACATGTGTTTCGTTAGGGGCGATGACTTCATTACGGGTTTGTGTTTCGGCGGCTCGGAGATGGGCCGTGTACTCGAGGACGTGGGGGGTGGGACAGGTGCGACGGTCGGCTGGACCTCGTCTCGGAGCCGGATGGTGGCAGCGCCGTGGGCGAGGCGGGCGAGGAGCTTCGGGTCATCCCGGCCCTCGCTGAAGAATTCCAGTAGGTCCTGCAGTTTCCCCGGGCTTTCACCCTCGAGGAACCCCTGGGCGTGGCCTGTCGATTTGGCGTCCCATTCTAGCATGGGCTGCTGGTTGCGTGGTAGGTGGCCGTAGAGCTCCGAATCGAGGTCTTTCCATGCCTGGCTGACGGTTGGCTGGTGCAGGAGGCCGTAGATGACAAGCGAGTGGTTCCAGTGAGACTTGTTGCAGCCGTCCTCATAGTGCCGGGCGATGTGGTCGAAGTAGCGGTCGCGGCTGGCAAGGAAGCCGCCGCAGAAGCCGCATGCCCTGGTGGGACGGTCAGCTTGCCGTGTTTGCCTGCGGGGGTAACACTGCACGGCGCGGGTCTCACCGTCCCCGAAGTAGCGGAGGGGCAGACGCAGAAAGGACGAGAGGATAGGGGAGGAATTGACTCGAAAGCAACATACCATGCGGTCTTCTTCTGCGTGTACTTTACCACGCGCTCAGCATGGGGGCAGGTGGTGCAGCCGTGGGCGTTCTTGTGGTGCTGGTTGAAGGTATTCGCGCCCCAAAAGATGCGGTTGCAGTTGGGACAGGGGTACCGCTTGTAGCGCTCGTGAAACTCGTCCTCGTGCCGCTTCCAGTCAAACTTGCGCTGGAAGGCGACGTCGCAGAAGGTGCACCAGTAAGCGCCCTGGGGTTTGGAGCTCCCTCGGTTGTTGCTCTTGACGGGCGGCGCAGGCGGTGCGGGCAGCGGCGACGGTGCAGCCGCTTCTTGCATGCTTCCCCCAATCCCCCCCTGGGATGACACCGAGCTCATCGAGGTCGCCGTGGACATGACGCTCGCCCTCCCTGATGACTTTGAGCTCGTCGTGGAAACCGAAAGCCGCGTGTTGAAATTGGCGTGGTGACCCATCTTCTCCTGAACAGCCTGCTGTCCCTGCTGCGCAGCCTGCTGCGGGAACCCCGTGTCCATCGTCGCCGTGGCTGTCTCGTTTCCTAACGCAATGTCAACCCCTCAATTCCTCCCAAAACACTAACCGTAATCTTACCATCCCCATAATTCTCCAGCAACGCGCGCAAGAGCGCTTCTCGCGATAACCCGCACTCGGTAAGAGCCTGAACGTGAAGGCGGGCGGCCTCCAGGCTGTCGGCGGGCGGATTGCGGAAAGGATCCATGGCGAACGAACGAGCGGCCCGGGGCTCAGCTCAGCTCAGCTCAGCATCCGGCGGGAAATACAATCGACGGGTAACAAAAGAGAGAAAAAAAGGAGTTGGCAGGTAAGGTAAGTGAATTGCTCCCGGCAAAATCCAAAGGCGGCGTCAGCTCTCCATCATGTGCAAATTGCACAAGGCGAGAAAAGAGAAAGGGAAGAAACAGAGTGCAAGTCCAGGTTGCGGCGGGCGAGGCCACGCGCATGTGGGAAGACAAGCCAGGAATATAACACGAGCGCGCCCCCGAGAATGGCTGCTGCTGCAACCCTCCCGCGAAAATGGGACAGGGGGAGGGAAACTCCAGGGGACGTCGCGCGCGGCGCAGGTCGGGGGCGAGGCACCGAGGGACCAGGAAGTGCTGAGTGCTGACTGATGGGAAGAAACAAGGAAAAAAAAGGGTCAGCAGCGCAAGAAATCGGGAACCAAATGGAACGGATGATCTGCCCCATCCATCCCCCATCCCCGTCCATGGATCCCCGTTTCCGGTCCCAGCGCCTGTCGAGCCAACCCCGTCATCAACAAACTTCCCTCGACAGCTCGGCAACAAGCCAGGCACACACACACAGAGAGACAAGACGAACAGGGTGCGGCAGATCGTCTGCGACCTTCGCAGGATCCAGCCGCTCTCTCCTTCTCCCTCCCCTGATTGGACACAGCACCCCCTCGAACCCCTGTTCCACCTGAAACACAGCCTGGGAACCCCGCTGGACGACTGCGTTTCGAAACACCCACGCCTTGCAGCGTGGCACCCAATCAGCACGCGTCGAGCGCATGCGGCGTTCCCTGCCTGAAGGGTGCTGTTGGCGGCGGCGGCGGCGGCTGCTGCTGCTGTTGCTGCTGCGCGTGTGTGCGTGTGTGTTTGTTTGCCCGCTCTGCTGCCTCTGGCATCGCATCGCCCTTTCAGCTCCAAACGAGGGAGAGAAAGATGTGCGGCGCTGCTGTGCTGACAAGGAGCTTTGCAATCTCTCCCCACACACAACAAATAGCCCAGCCCACAACCGCCAAAAAATAAGACCAGGATGTCAGTCGTCCGTTGTCGAGATAAGATCGAATGTCGCAACAGTGGGGTCGTCGCGGGGGAGGAGCCGCCCATTCTTTAGTTCTCGATCGGCTTCCCAGCATCCTGCCCATCTTAAAACCGTTCAATTAAGGGCAATCCCCCTGGTCTCGTCTCGGTGGGAACCTCTCACCCCTCGGGTCTTCCTCCGCAACATCGCAACGACAAGCTGCTTTTGGGTGAGTTTCGGCCTCCGGGTGGATTGATGACGAGCAGTTGTCGTGTTTGCTTGCCGCCCTGTGCTGTTGTGGAAAGCCTTGGCCGAACGACACCCCCTGTTTGTGAGCGTGGCACGGCAGCCAGGAGGCCCTGTCCGTCGAGCGATTCGAGCCGTCCGAGTCTTCCACAGTACCTCCGGTTCGGCCACCATCACCACCGTGTATCGCAGTCATCTCTTTCCCGTGGTGTTGCTAAAACAAAATGCTGATTTTCATCTTCTCGAGTAGTAATACGGGGTATCGAACGAAGGTGAAAGAAATGGGGAAAAAAGCGCCTTCCAAGGCGTGGAAATTCAGTGGCCCCCAATTCCAAGCCAAACGCCGTCCACATGCATGCCTTGTATGTTGCACAGTGATGGCCACCCTCTCTTTGAACTCCGTGTAATTGTTGCCTTGTTTTGAATGCCCCTTCTTCGCCAGATGCCCGTGTGCCCTGCCCTGAATGATCCCGTATCTCAACCCCCAGCCGTCGCCCTGGCTTTCCTGTTTCCCCCCCCCTCGCTAGAACAATTCGAACCCAGCCTCCTCCAGCTCCTTCCCGACCGGCAACATGGGGCGGCCCTGCATGGGGAACGGCCAGAACAGCGGGTTCTCCAGCGCATCCGCCAACTCTGCGGCGTTGCTGGGCCTGCCGCCGGCCCTCAGGTCCGTGCCCAACCCCGACGCTGTGCCGCCGCCCCACGTGCAGTTGAAGTCGGACTCCAAAAAGTTGGGCGCAAAGAAGTTGAGGCTGTTTGTCATTGGCCGCGTACCCTGCGATTCATCGGGCAGCTCCACCTCGCGCGGCTCATCCCCCGCCGTGGTCTTGATTTCCACGTCAATGTTCCACTTCTTGGCTAGGAACTTGAGTATGTTGAGTGCTTGCTCTGCAAAATGATGGCAGGGCGCCATCTCGGTGAGGTCTGCGATGCCCCGGCTGAGGGCCTCGATGACGTGGGGATCCAACATGGCCGGTGACCGGGGGCGTTGAGCGGCCTGTGTTGCATCGCCGGCGGCTTTGTTTGTTGGGGGACTCGAGCCTGCTGCGGCGATGGCGAGATGCATGATGGATGATGTGAGGACAAAGTACGGGACGAACGATGGCGTCCGTCTCAGCGTGTAAAGTTGGGCATACGAGCGCAAGAGCCCGGTGATGGCATCGGCTGCCTGTGAACAGACATCGCGTGGGGATAGGCTCGAGCCGATGATCCGCAGCTTGATCAGCGGTCGAAAGAGGAGGAGTATGGCGAAGTGATAGTACATGCTGTCGCAGCGTTAGCTTATAAGCCCAAACCACGAAGGACCAAGCCTCCGCCATACACGCAAGGTCAGCCGAGTTGAGGCACTCACTGCGCAAACAGGACCGCCGGAGTAAAGTTGTGGCCGAGTCGCAACACCTCTGGTATCTTGTCATACCAGTTCAGATATTGCGTATAAATAGTAAGCAAATCCCTGCTCGTCAGTGGTCGCCCAGGTGAGTGGAGGATGTATAGCGACTGGTGGACGAGCTCGCTGAGCTCGCAAAAGCATTTATACACGGAGCGGACGTTGGAGGGTTGCTCGCAGGACCGCTGCAACGGCGCGCCTGGTGACTGGCTCAGCTCCGGAAGGACGGGCAATTGACAAGGGGTGTGTTTACCATCATCCGTGTACGGAATCCACAACGACGCTTCGATGTCGTCTATTATCGCCGGCTTTGGTGGCAGGCGGGGGAAACATGAACACTGAGGGAGTGAGCCGGTTGCCAAGGACCATGCGCTGGCTGCGAGTTAGAAATCGAACCACGAAAGCCAAAAGCCCCTGGATGATCAGGGTTTCGATGGTACTTACTGATCCAAGGCAAACGCCCCCCAAAACGTCGCTGCCTGGACTGCGCTCTCGTCGTCGTCTTTGCAATCGCTCTGCAGCCGGTGCAGTCCCATCTCAATGGCCAGCCGGATGCTCTGGCCAGCATAGTACCAGCTCTCCGAATCCCTGCCGCAGCTTGCCTCCCTGATAGACATTATCCCCAAGGCCTGGATAGTGGTAAGCTTGTGGTGGTTCTGTTCCTGGTAGTACAGCCGCTGACACTCCTTGAAGAAGTGGTTGCCCGACGTGTGCGGGTCGTCCGGAACGGACCGCGTGTTCGGCTGGTTCGAGAAGCGGCATCCCAAGGCCAGCAGCGCGTTGACAAGGATGGAGGAGCAGAACCGGGGCCGGCCTTCCATGAAGTCCTTGAGGAAGTGCTCTTTGCTGAGCGAGGCGAAGGTCGGATACTCCCAGCAAAAGTAGAGAGCCAGCAGATGCTGAACCAGCCCTGGATCGCTGGTTATCGTCGTCCACGTCCCAGGCGGAACCTGCAGTTCGGGGACCTCGGGAAGCAGGATATGCCCGAAACCGCGTCCTTTCGCCGCTTCCGAGTCGTCGACTTGACTCTCGACCCATGATCCGACACGCGACTGAGTGTTCCTGATAACCTCGGGGTTCCAGCCCGCATCCGCATGGGAACTACTGGGAGTCGGGTGACTCTGGGTGGAGAAGTGGCCTCCCCACGGGCTCTGCTGGTCGCCGTCGTGCCGGATACCGAGCTGCTGAGGGCCGGGAACTGGGCTAACTGCACTCAGGCCGGTCGGGAGTGGCGCGTAGCTATTCGGCGCGGCGGGGCCGTAGCCAGTGAGTGCTGGTGGAGCGCTGCTCCCTTGGTTAAGCAGGCGGCTGATTGAAGGTAGGGCGCCGCCCCCCGAGGGCATGGCCCCCCCAAGCCAGTCCGATATCGATTCCACGCTCTGGCCTTTACGCAGGCGCGAGAGGACCTCTTCCCAGAGGTCCGGACGGACAAGAGCAGAAATAACCTGCTCATTGTTGCGCTGCTGGCGCCGGAGCTGTTCGAGCTCGTGTCGGAGGTTCTCTTTCGATTGGCGGACCGGGATTTCGTACACACACTCGACGTCCTTCTGCGCCTTGCATCGGCCGCAAGGTTTGTGTCCGTCGCACTACGCGGGGGGGCGAATGTGAGCCTCAAGCCTGTCCTGCCAGCACGGGGAGGGAGGAATCGAAAGCCCAAGCCGTGTACGAACCTTTGCGCGTTTCTTGCGGCACTCGGTACACGCATTCGGTGTGACGACGCCGAGGCCTCTCTTTCTCTTCGATGCGCCCGATGTCGCGTTTGCCGAAAGCCCCCCGGTTTGTCCTGCTGGAGAAAGCGCCGGGTTACCGCTTGACGTGGAGCCAGATGTGCGAGCTGGCTGCGGCGGTGGCGGAGGGGAGTTGGGGTTTCCTCCCTTCGCGTCTTCTTCCATCGGATCCATGTTCCCAATCCCGACGCGACCCGGCCTTAGACGTCATCCAAACCGCAGACTCGAGAGATGTGTCGGTCGACGCGCTCTACCATGGTTGGGAGCAGCTGGGAGAGGCGGGTGATGGAGTCGGAAACGCGCGCTTGGGGCCTGGAACAATGGGACGAGTTAGAGATGGAAGAAATGGGCAGATGGCAACCAAAATAACGGGCAGTAAGGTAATACTTTAAAGCATGAATGCGGAGTCTGGGGATGACAGGCGCATGTGCAAGACACAATGCCTGTGCACTTGTGGGGCATGCGCCGACTCGACTCGCCGGGTCGGACCAGGTTTTGGAAGATGCTCGACTTGCCTCGAGAGCTTCCAGGTTGTTGGAGTCGCGTCTCGGAGAAAGCTCCAGTCCAGTGCAGGAAGCGAAATAATTACCCCAAATAGCACTCGGTAGATAACTTTATTTAGCCCCGCTCTGGTTCCTGCACCGAAGCTGAGGCCATATCTGAGCTGCGTCACTTGCATCCGATCGTGGCAAGAACCATTCCAACTTTCTGATTCGAACTACAACATTACTGCGCGTCTGAGCGTGTCCATCTCACTTTTCTGACCGCTCTGTACTGTGTAAACCCAGGCGGCTACCAAGTGATCAATCACCAGTCTTACGTCTCTGAGCTCAAGGGCTGGCCGCTGTACATTCGAGGTCAGTACCCTGCCGCCAAGATTCTTCGCAATTCCAGGCCTTGAAGCATAGGTGCAAATGACAGGGAAGGGGGACCAAAGATCGAAAAGTTGCCGGACCGCTTTCTCCGGCTCCGTTCAGTTAGTTGTGCGGGAATTCAGAAGAGCCTTCACCACGCGAGATTCAATATTTAAATGGCGTTCTTGTGACCTTCGTGTTTCAACTCCCTTCGTGCGGTTAACCGACAATCGCGCTCGTCAAGTGCCTGGTCTTGCTCCCAAAACTACGAATTCGCGGGCAGCTGATCTCGAATCCCAGGTCTCAACCGCATCCCTGCCTTGCGCCGGACCCGCGCCAAGGCTCGGCTCTGTCCGTTTCCCTCGCGGTCCCGAACGTTCCAGAACGCCATGGCCAGCGATGCAGTGGATGGGACTTGGACATGGCACGATTGTTTCAACCGGTGCCAACCGGAGCGTGCCGACAGACCGTCCCGAAACCTGTGGTTGATGGCCAACATGGCAGCTGATAACTGTTTCGCTTTGACAAAGTTCACCTTCCGCCGCAAGGAGACATTGGAAGAAGATAAAAAACAGGAAGCGTGGCTACCAAGGTAGTGCCAGGTGGAAACAAACCCAACCTACGGTACTCAACTATCACAGTACCGCGGACCATTGCCATGCTGTCAAACCAAACACCCTGTTGCCAAGTTCCCGACCGAGACCGTCCCACCCCATACAAAGGGAATCCAAGTCTAGTTTACAAAGTAGTACACGGCCGTGGCGGCAGAACCAAGCACCCCAACGAATCCAATGTTCCCCCATACTTCACCCCAACCCCCTAATACCTCTTACACGGGCTCGGTACCCGGGATCCCTTGGAGGGGCTCCGCCCCCTGTCCCCCTTGCTGGGACTCCTCCTCCCCGACGGCGTCTGCGGCGGCATGATCATCTTGAGGTCTGGCGATGCCTCCGAGTCAGTAGCATCGTTGGCAAAGTAGTTCTTGCGAACATGTCGCGGGGTTTGGCTGAGGGGCGCCCAGATGTAGGCCTGCTGGGGGTTGTGCGCGGCTGCCGACCCCAGCATGGGGGGTACGACCGGTGGCGAGTGGAGGGGCTCTGCCGGTTTCGTGTGTGGGTGGGGGAGCGTGGATTCGCGGAGGAACCCAAAGCCGACGTTGCTGGCGACGACTGCCACTAGGAGGAGCGAAAGAACGAAACCCTGGGGATTGTTGTCAGTGTGATGATACGACACTTTGGATCGTGTCTGTTGCTTACCCAAGTTTTGTATGTCAAGACGCCAACAAACTCGTTCATGATCTCGGCGATATTCTTCACCGAGACCTGAACCTGCATAACGGCCGACGCGTCCTGATCCATGCATGCCGCCCACTCGTTGCAGACTGCGTCCAGAGCAGGGGGCCGCTTCGATCTCGGCTCGCACCCATTCTTTATGTAGTTCGCGGAGCAAGCCGACATCTCGTTGACGATGACAGACCGGGCCTTCTCGTTGGCGTGAGCCAGGTCGGACCGGATTTGAGAGACACTGGCAAATATGCCAAAGAGAACGAGGCTGACGAGGACGATGTTGACACCTAGTTGCAGCCACCTGGACAGGATTGCCGGCGCGCTCGGGTGGTCGCTGACGGCGGAGAGGAAGTTGTTGAACCAGCCCCGCTTCCCAGACTTTCCCCCCTTGCTTCCTTTGCCCTTGACGCCAGGCTCCTCTTCCCAATCGCTGTCGGAGTCGTCGGAGTCGTGTGGTAGGCGGGACCGGGCGCTCCCGACGTCCCTGTCGCCGTGCTGCCTCTTTCTCTTCCTGATCTTGTCGCGGTTTCCCCTGGCAATCTCTCCTCGCCCTGACGCATGGTTCCGTAGCAGCGTCTTGCTGAACAGTGTCCGGCCGGCGGAGGGCGTGAGAGTGAGCTTCCCGATATCCTCCTCCCGGTCGAACTCTGGTGTCTCGGCCGGCATTTCCGACGTATCGGTCATTGCGGGGCTGGATTCCGCGCCGGAATATTCGGAAAACGTCACAAGCTCATCGACCCGTTTCTGCGGCGTCGTGAAGGCGGGGTTCCGGAATGCTGGCGCTGATGGCTTGCGCTGCAGCTGAGGGTCGAAGAAGGACGCGTGTGGCGGGCGCGGTTGATCTTGCGGCTTGAGAGGCGAGCCTTTCGGTATGCCGGCGAATGCAAAGGGGTTGGGATTGGCGGAACGCTGTTTTGACGGCGAGCTGAACGTCGCTGTGGAAAAACGAGCTGGGTCAGTACGGTCCATGATAGCCAGCCTTGGAAGGTTGATGGTGGAATGAGGAACGGTGAGCGCTTCAACTCCGCAGCAGGAAGTTGCGCAGTCACTGGAGGAGGGGCAGAAACCGAAAACCTCGCGGTCGAATGAAATGCACGACAGCAACTTACACGTTGGCGGCTTCTGGGAGAATTTTGCAAAGGGACTCGAGTGGTCCACAGGGGGTTGTGACTGGTATTCCCAGTCCATCGGGCCCTCGTACGTTCGGCGATCCATGGCGAGGCGAGTAAAGCAATCTGCTGTTGATCAGGCGAGGTAGATGCAGTTAGGCTCTGAAGCGCGGGGTTGCGCCGCGTTTTCTCCCTTTTCGCAATGCTGTGGTAGAAGGCGCGACTGCGTCGTTGGTGGCAACCACCTTCCAAAGTAAACACACGGCAGATTTCTGGAATGAAGGTGCCCCACCTCAGCTGTGGTCCGAGCGCCCTGGTCCATTGTTCGAGGTGCCTCCATTTGTACTTGCAGCCCCGTTTGGCGGCTGGCCGGGGAATCTGCGGCTGATGGGTGCGCACGAACCATTTGCCGCGGTGCGCCTCTTGAGATTCTCAAAGAAAGGCAGCAAACAGCTGCCGACTTTCAGCTTTAAAAAGAAACTTCCATCCCCCGACTTCACGAATAACCATCGAAACACTACTATCGCCTTAATTTCTGACTCGCACCCATCCCGATTTCCTCGGACTTTCACCAACCGCCCATTCAATCAGCCACTCTCCAACCCCAACGCGTCGCGAGACAAACCACCATGTCCGACGCCAACTCCCCGGCTGGCTCGCGGGCTGGGTCGGCCGAACCAGCTCAGCACGATGAGCGCCGGAACCGCCCTGCCGACGCGCACGATGACGATGCCGGTAATGAGTCCGACAAGGATTCCGACCTCCTCTCCGAAATCGACGAAGACCAGTTCGAGGATTACGATCCCACTCTCGAGGAGCGACCCGTCGAGATTGACGAGAATGTTGCAATGACGCTCAAGGCCGCCAAGCGCAAGCGGGCAGGCGAAGCGGTGAAGAAGCCGAAGGAAGGACGCAGGCCAAAGAAGAGGTCCAGGGCGACAGATGACGACATTGGTGATGTGGAGGTTGGGGAACGCCGGCCGCGGAAAGCACGTGCTACCGGCGAGCGACGCGCTGTAAGGAAGGAGACACAGCAAGAGGAGCAAGTAAACGAAGAGGATCTCACACCTGAGGAGCGCCGCCGCCGGGCGATTCAGCGGGCCATGGACAACGCGCTGAAGAACCCCTCGAAGCGGAGGCGCAAGAAGGACGACATCGTATGTGTCTTCGTCACCTTGCTTCATTGACGCACATCTGACTGACACCACCCAGGACCTCGAAGACGAAATCGACGACCAAATCGCGAACCTCAAGGTGGCAATGGAGAAAGCTTGTGTGGCGGACAACGAAGCCCGCCTCAAAGGCATGGCCGCCACACACAAGCTGAAGCTCCTCCCGCAAGTCACAGCTCTCCTCAACCGAACCGCCATCCAAGACTCCGTCCTCGATCCCGAGACCAACCTCCTGCAGTCGGTAAAGTACTTCCTCGAGCCGCTGAACGACGGCAGCCTCCCCGCCTACAACATTCAGCGCGACGTGTTCAACGCGCTCGCGAGGCTGCCTATCAACAAAGAGGTCCTCCTCAGCAGCGGCATCGGCAAGGTTGTATACTTTTACACGCGCAGCAAGCGGCCCGAGGCCAGCATCAAGCGCATAGCAGAGCGCCTGGTCGGCGAATGGAGCCGTCCCGTGCTGAAGCGGACGGATGACTACAAGAAGCGGCAGGTTGAGACTCGCGACTTTGACTTTGCGTACGTTTTTCTCCACTTCTTATTTCCACACCCACATACTGACTGACCTGTCCGAACAGCGCCGCGAAACTCGCCCAGCGCCAGGAGGCCGCCGCGGCGGGGTCGCAACTGACACTGACCCAGCGGCCGGCAGGCGGCAAGACGCGCTTCGAGCTTGAGCGCGAACGCCTGCTCGCGCCCGAGATCAAGAACACCAACCGCGCCCAGCCCGCCGGTCTCCCTGCCAGCTACACCATCGCGCCGCGCAGCACGTTTGATGGTTCGCGGGCACCGGCCGAGTTCCGTCCCGTTGGGTCTGCGGGTTTGGAGGCGTTCCGGAAGATGACGCAGAAGGGGAAGGGCGGGCGGCGCTAGTTGCGTGAGGGAAAGCGTTGATCCCTTCAAGCGTGGTGGGCTGGTTGCATCGGTCTCTATAATGGAGAGATCGGTTCGTGGAAGACTTTTCTCTTCCCACACAAATTGCACTTGCTGGCTTTACAGGCATACATCTTATTATCGGACGCAGCGCGGGATCGGGAATTGGCCTCTCTAGGGGTTCTTGTCTAGTTGCCGCGTTAATTGGGAAATCCTATCCTATCTCTGTCCTGCTCAAAGGGCCCCCTGTGCTCCCTGTGGTTGAGACCGTCTCAACTGCAGAGGGGAGGTTCCGGAGACAGGATCGGAGGCAGCGCATGAAATACACTTTTCATTACCTCCCCATGCCTGACTCTCGTGCTATATCCATCCACCTTGACTATGGCTGGAGTAAACAAATCATAAGCGACAAGAAACCCGACATCAAAAAGGATATCAGTGTGTTAGCGCTCTCCCACTTGAGGAATAATGTGGCGAGACCAACAGACCGAAAGACTCATGACGAATGGCTCATCTGGTAGAAACCATAGCAGCAGCATCAACAGCAACATGAAGCCAATATCTCTATCCGTATATTCCATTACCATGAAGCCAGACGACAAAAAGAACGACTCCCATACCGCTTCGTTGAGGTTGACAGTAAATACATCACCAACCACCCACCACCACAAAGATACATAGGGAACGAACGGATGAGAAAGTTCATGTCAGGCGTCATCTATGTACTAGCAATATAACGAACAAAAATCTTTTTGGCATTGCAAAAGGAAGCAAGCAAGACAGGCCCAACAACCCACCCGAAAAAAACGGCAGCATCCAGATGTGTGTTTAATGATGATGGGATAAAATGACAATGATGACTGCAGAAGAAGAAGCAAAAAAAGAAGTCTTTGTTATAAAATGAGCAGACAGACATGGAAAAAAGATTCGTTGAATAGACTTGGTTGCGCGCAGGCAGGCTATACCATCAGCAGGCAGAGAGACAGACACTTTCCTGTGAAGGGAAGAAAAACGACAAACCCCTGGGCTCTCACGTCCGTCCGTCCGTCCGTCTGTCTGTCTGCCTGTCATCCCTCGACGTAGCAGCAAGGCACAGCCCAAAGCATGAAATAGGTCAACCCAGCATGGAGAAAGCCCCCCAGCCGCCGGTGTGTCCCATGCCAAACGCGCTTGAGCGTGCCCTCTCAGCCCAGGCAGCCCAGGCAACGAAGCAAACCGCCAGACCAAGCAAGACAGACAAACAGCCAGACAGGCAGAGCGACAGAGAGCCCCCACCTAATCCCCCTCACCAACGCATCCATCCATCTACCGCTTCCGCACCTCGCTCGCCCACCCTTCTATACCCTCCCCGCGGCTGCCCACCTCGACCTTGTCAATCTTGACCCCCTTCATCCCGGGCGTGTCCTCGATCCACGGGTGGCCCGCCATGCCACCCGCATTGGCGCGCTTCTCGGGCATGAGCTCGAGCATGGGCGTCAAAAAGTCTGCGATGCGGCGGCCCTCGTCCTCCTTGAAGTGGTACTTCTCGCGCAGCACGTCGGGCAGGGCCCAGTGGCGCAGGCGGTGGATGTTGCGCAGCTCGCCCTTGCGGTTGAAGATCTCCTGCGACCACTTGCCCGACAGGCACAGCGACTTGGGGAAGGGCCCCAGCAGCTCGATGATCTGGGCGATGTGGTCGTCGTCCTTGCCGTACTTTGTGCCCGACTGGGGGTCGAAGAGGTAGTCGCCCGTGATGAGCTCGAAGACCTGTAAGGGGGCGTTGTTAGTTTGGGGGGAAAGGGAGTAACTTCGGGCGAGGGGGCTTACCATGGCCGCCATGCTCCAGACGTCGGTGCTCGCTCCCCACTTGGCGCCGAGGATGACCTCGGGGGAGCGGTACTGGCGTGTCTGGATGTCGTTGGTGAAGTGGTGGTTGACCCAGCAGGCGTTGCCGAGGTCGGCAATCTTGACGCTGATGATGTCGCAGGCCTGCATGTCGTCGGCCTTGCGCTTCTCGCCCGTGGTCGAAGCCGGCGTCGCGGCCTTGTCCAGCGAGATGCCCGAGACTTCCCTCGTCAGGATGTCGGCCGTCTTCTCGCGCTGCTTTTGGTTCTCCTCGGTGCTGTCTGCGCTCGGTTTCGGCGACGGCTCTTTCGACTTGTTGCCCGCTAGAGACTGAGTTAGTGGGGAGGCCAATGGATCTCACGGGCAGAGACAAACTTGCCATCGTGCAGCATCTGGCCGAGGCTGTGTGAGCCTGGGGATGGGAATAACGAGTTGGGGTTGAAGCTCGCGTTCAGCGGTGACGGCAGCGGCTGGCTGCCGGTGATGAGAGTCCTCCGCCTCCGGCGACCGTTCCTATTGTTCTCCTTGTCGTTGGGTTCGCTCTTAACCACCCGCTTCACGATTTGCTCGACGTCGCCGATCTCGATCAGCACGTTCTCCGGCTTCAGGTCTGTGTGGATGATGCCGCACTCCCGGTGCAGATAGTCCAGCCCCAAAAGCACCTGTTTTGTGATCTGCTTGACGAGCGGCATCGGGATACCCCGGTGATTCCACTTCTTGATCAAGCCCAGCAGGTTCTCCCCCAGCACCTCGAACACCATGCACACATGGGTGCCGTTGGGGCCCTTGTGCTCGAACGAATCCAACAGGCTGACGACGTGCTTGCGGCCGGGGTGGTTCGGGTTCGCTTGGACGATCTTGTTGAGCAGCTTGATCTCGTCGACGGCGGTTTCGGTGTAGTGGGCGGCCGACCGTACGACCTTGAGGGCGACGTGTTTCCCCGTGGTGTTGTCTCTTGACAGCCAGACCGTCGAGAAGTGGCCCCACCCCAGCTTCCGCACGACTGTGTACTTTCCGTCCTTGAACTTCTCCCCGATGGTCACCGGGTGGTACCCGCCCTTGCAGTAATCCTCGGAGTCTTCCTCGTCGGCCGTGTTCTCGGCGGCGTCCTCTGGTGAGGACGGCGATGTCGGTGAATGTGTCATGGCTGATGCTAGGTGGGCGGCCCTGTATGAATCGACATGTAAGCAGATTGTCCAACCTCGACATTGCAGCAGTTTGGGGCTGGGTAAGGTAGGCAAACGCCCGATCTCCAGACGACTTTGTCATGGGGGCAACAAGCGGGTGGCGGGGTTTGGTCGGACTGCTGCGTCTGCGCGCACGGTGCCGAACTTTCGGCGGCCCGAAACGACAGGAAGGTGTGCAGTGGAATGCGGAAATCTGTTTCAAAGCAAGCAAAAGCGGGAACCTTGTCTTCAACATCGTCTTCATCTTGGGACGCTGGCTGCACAGTCGCAGTGGGGGTCAACAAAACAAGGAGCGTTGGTGGTTTGTTTGGCCAGCTTCGACGTCGCAGCGACAGGTCGAGGGTCTGTTGCCCCTGAGCGGGAGGAGTCGGGAAGCGGTAAAGAGAGGGGGGAATTCGGGGGTAAGGCAGGTCGTGCAAGGCGAAATGCGCCCCAGCTCACTAGAGCCACAGACACAAGCCAAAATATCTGCAGGCTGTTTCCCCCCCTTCCAGGTTCGAGCTGGGGATTTTCCATACCCATGCGCCCGCGCTGTGTGATGTCGCAGCGTGAGCGCATGGGTACGGAGGTAGTGGGCTTTTCCCCCTCCATAGGTTCGTGGGTTCGTGGGTCCCATGGCCCGCCTGTCGCACCCCGCCACCTCGCTGAGGCACGCGCTGCGCAATGTGTTCGCAAGGTTGAGGGAAGCTGATCCCGCGAACCCAGCACGCGGGACTCGGACGGCAAGCCGCCTTCCAGAAAACGGGGCAGGAGAAACAAGGCATCAATCGATCCTTGCAGCAGGCCAAAATGCGCGATGCGCGATGCACGTACCCAGCAGGGCCCTCGGTTGTGATGATGGGCTTCAGGCCGTCCTTCTTCCTCTTCTTATTTATTGCCGAGTTGCCGTTGGCCGACGCAGCCGGTGCCGATGCGCCGGGCGGCGGCTTTTGCGCCGACGTGTCCTTGGTGTGTTGCGCTCCGTTGTTCATTGTGCGCAAAAGAGAAATCGACAGGTACGCTCACAAAACGGGGTCGGGTGACGGAGCTCGTGCGCGCGTGGCCGTCCTGTCGAGATTCGAGAACGATATCGATGGGGTCGGTGGGGAAGGGCAGGGCCGGATGGAGGGGCTTGTCGACGGAGAAAAAGTCAGGGGCCTGTCCCAACAGCACAGTTAGCTTTTTTGATGCCCAGGACATCCGGGTCATGGCAGAGGTTAATATGCCACCGGACTTGATTCGACGCCAAAGGAGCGAGTTGCCGGCAAGGGAGAAGCTCGGTGGCTCGGTGATGCGCGCAATGCTTGCGCTTCGACTGGGCCGGCCTCCGGGCTGGTCCAACGGCGATGCGGGAGCAGGCGCTCGTCTGCGAATGCCTCAAGATGCGGGAGGGCAATCCTCACGGGCCGTCTTACCCATACCAGGTCTTGCGTGCTGTCGGCGAGTCGGATTTGGGAGTGGCGATTCCAGCGCTCAGCAGCCAGGCGATCGCGGAGCTGCTGTCGCGACTCGTGGATTGATCGAACTCTGCTGGTTGAGCATCGGTATGATTGTCGGATGCGACGAGGTCTCGGGAGCGGGCCTGGCTGGGTGCTGGGTGCTGGGTCGCGTCGCTAGGCTGATCCGGGTGGCTGACGAGGGAAGGAGGGGCAGGACTCGGGCGCTGAGACTTGCGACAATGCCTTACCTGAGGTGGAGGTCGACGACTCGATGTTCGCAACAAACGTGGGACGTGTTGTTCTGTTGGACGAGTCTGGGGAGGACGTCATAGACGGGTGCCAGTGTTGCGCATCAAAAACCCGCGCCTTGGAAGGTGCAGTGTTGCTGCAGGCGCTTGGTACTGTACATGCAGGCCGGGGCTCAGGGCTGCCCGTTTTTGCGGCTTTTGCTGCGCCGGATCGGGGGCTGCGAAGCAGTCTGGTGTCGCAAGATAGTGATGCAAACGACGGGCGAAAGCAGCAACAGGAGTAGTGCACAAGTGCGAGTGTTGGTATGTTGTTATATTTTTGGGTAGGGAAATCTGGAAGAGCCTCAGCAGCAAAGGGGAATCCGGGATCGAGCTGACAATCGGTAGCCGCGCCATGATGCGACCGGGCATCCATGGTGGGGCTTGTTCATGTTGCGATTCGAAGTTGGCAGGGGCACAAAGATGATGCAGCCAATCCCATCCCGTCCCGGCCCTGAAACCCACCCGTTCTTTTACTGGGGTCCCCAGAGCCAGTTGATCGAGCAACGTGATTGCACCGCCTTTGGCCTCGAGCAATCTTCTCGGCTTTGATGCGGCGGCGCCAACAGTCTGTACAACGCAGCACAACCTGGAAACCACGACGTTCTTTGGGCGCATGTACAAAACAGAAGCCAAATAGACATTGCAGTGGACTACACGGAGCCTGAGGTGACTGGCTTTCGGGCTGCGACTAGGTAGGTTTAAAAGTTCAACAAGTTGCCTCAGGAACGACGCCTCACTGGCACTCTTCAAGCTCCGTCCCGGGCCCCCTCAGTGCCGTCAAATTCCAACATGGCTTCAATGGCCCGAGTCCCCCGAGTCCGTCACTCGCCTAAGAGGCCGTAGGAGACAGCAATTCCACCGGTTTCTGGCCGTTCGCTAGGTATCATGAGAGGTCACCGTACATTACCTCCTCCATCATGCACAGTGGCATGCCACGGGACGGCAAGTATGCAGCAGCAACGTACTCATGGCAGAATCGAAGCTTCATGATGCACCGGACGGAATAATAGCACGACCAGCTGTCACGAGACTCGGACTAACTTCACCTGCAGCTACATGTATGTATTTAACACCTCGGTTCTGTGAGGACTAACGTACATTATAAGCGAGTGTGCAATATAAGCGAGTGTGCAGCCCCCCACCC
>MU854392.1:77991-128254 GCA_033296685.1 Parachaetomium inaequale | reverse complement strand
GGGAGGGGGGGTGGCGAAGGTGATGAGGGCGGGAGGGGGGTTGGCGGCGAGGGCGGGAGCGGCGGGAGCGGCGGTCGGCGCGGCGGTGGTAGGGGGGGTGGTGGTGGTGGCACTACTGAGCTGTGTTAGTCAAAGGATCGTTGTGGAAGAGGTCAAGGGAGCTGGGCTGGAAAAAGAGGAGAGACAAGCAATCTGAGGACTGTCGTTGAAAGGGCCGCCTGGCTGAAAAGCCAAAGTGCTTCTGAAAGAGCCCGACGCTCGCTGAAAGACAGGACGCCGAACGGAAAGACAGTGGAAGCAAAGCAGCCAAAGACAGAGCCCCGGCTGCTCAGAACTGAGGTCTGTCGCACCGGCTCCAGGGAGCTGGCAGGACAGAAAGCGTTGACAGAAATACGCCGGGACTAGAAACTGTAAAAAACGGCCAAAAAGCCATATCGAAGACCGGAAGAGAGAAAATAGCTGAGAGATAAACGCGAAATTGGGAGAGGCGTACCCGGACGCGGTCGGATTCTGAACCGACGCGAGCCCCGACGCCCCGTTACCGAGGGCCCGGAGCCCGCGCCGGTTCACCTTGCTGCCTCGGCAGCCTCTGGGCATCTTGATTTTTTTTATTTTTTTTGTAGTTGCTATGGCTGTGTTAGCGACGATGGAAGCCATCCGCCGTTGCGGCCGCGGCCGCGGCGAAGGGGGGAGTACTTACGAGGTTGGTTGGGAAGGTCGGCTGGTCGATCGGCTGCTGGTGATCGGTTTGTGGGAGAAGGAAATAGACCTGAGGAGGGGAGGCAACAAAACAACGGGATCTCGGAAGGGAACAATTCTCGGGCCGAGGATGGTGACGGTTCAGACGGAAACTAGGGGTGAGTGTGTGGGAATGGGGACGTGCTTAAGTTAGGGGCTGGCTCGGACTGGGAGCTGGGTTGGTGTGCTCTCTCCTAACCACCCTGCTAAAGACTGTCATTTCTCTAGCTGCCCTTGAAGAACTGGGGATTAACTTATGTGTAAGACGAGGAGGCATATTATACGTGACTGCTGGTGATGCTTCAGGGAGAAAGAAGGCTGGGCAGATAATCAACACCTAGCATCAATGTCCTGATCGCACTGTGAGGACTGTGGGGTGTAGGCAACTGAAACACAACACTTGTTGAGGCATGCTAGTATTTCAGTGGAGAGGAAGGAACAGGTATATCAAAACAACGACTCACCGTCACTGAGCAAAGGTTAGGAGGGTAAGTTACAATCTGAATCAACTTGACTCAAAGTGATGTAGGTAAAGCTTCCATAATCACACTTGTTCGAAGTACGGTGTTTAGACTGATTGGCTAAACTTCTTTGTTGTGCTTGGCATTAGTCACCTTGAGAGATGTGAGTTGCTCGAAGCAAATACTTTACAGTAGAGAAGACCAAACAAGACGGTCCTCGGGCATTAAGCAAATCTTGGCCAGTTGGGCCCCCAGAGACCAGGCCATGAGAGGCATTCTTTCATTGTCAGATGAGACTTTTACAGTCAGGTATGGCTGGTCATCGTTACCCATTGCTCGTGTCTCTAGGTAGTCTCTCAACCCTGAGTTCTCCTCTCTCTTCAGACTGCGCCAAACAACATCCCGAATTCCATAACCTGGCTAGGAAAGCAAGTCTGGTGAGCATCTCAGCCTCTAGATTTGAGATTCTGTAACATATGCGATGGAAGAGGAAAGTGTTTGCAGTTGGAGCCGCATTGCAAGACAGCATGTCACTACAGACAGTGAGAGATGCTTCATGTTCTTGCCCCTTTTCTGTGTTTACTTTGTCAAGGGTTAGGGTACAGGGGCGTTGTTTGCCAACTGGAAGATTGAGAACCTGGACCAAGAGAAGATACATAAATAAATTACCTTGAAGAGGCTGTCGATTGAGAAACTTCTTTTCTTTCGAGTTTATCCAGCTGTTTGTCGTCGTGGAGTAGGTAATCATGGCCTCGAATCATCGAGTCTCGGCGTTTTTGCGCTGTGGCTTGCCGTTGCTGGGGACAAGGGTCTTAATTGACTAGACGCGCTAAAAACGCGGGCGGCCAAGACGCGTCGCGCGTCAGCATCCAAAGCCCGTTGTTGGCCCCTGCACACGGCATTCATGGATTTGCATCTATGAGTCTGGACTCGACCTGGACTGGACATTGAAATTGTCACCCTTCTTCGAAATCATACCCTCGCTCCCGTCAACGAATTTTTCACCTGATTTACTCGTCTCTGCAATGCCTGGCCTTCTTGGGCGCTCGGCGCGTGCGAAGCGGCACGTCCCCGGCGTGGCCAGGGACGACTCGGACGACGAGCTGGGGACCGACGACCTCCCCTGGGAATGGATCTACGCGGAGGGGCCGGCGGATGAGGAGCCGGCGGAAGAGACCGGGAGGAAACGGAAACGGCCGACAGCACACCGGGCCGCGATCATCGGCGCGCGCATGGGCAGCTTCGAGTGCCACCTGGGGGACACGGTGCTGCTGAAGGCAGACGGGTCCGGCGAGGCCTGGGTCGGCATAATATGCGACTTCCAGGCCGACGAGGACGGCGACAAGGCGGCCAATTTCATGTGGTTCTCGTCCGCCCAGGAGATCCGCAACCCCAAGAAGAGGACCGACTTTCTCGAGGTGGGTGGCTTTCTGTCCGCAAAGCTTGGAATTTGGGCTAACGGCGTGTTTTTGGATTAGAACGAGCTGTACATCACGCCCGCATTCGACGTCAACTCGTTGGCCACCGTAAATGGCAAGGCGCACATCATGTCCGAGGCTACCTTCATGGCAAAGTACCCGACCGGCAAGGTGCCGCGCAAGTCAAACGAGTACGGTAAAGTGTTTATCTGCCGCCGAGGGTGTAACACACGGACGTGCACCTACACGGATGAGTTTATCTGGGAGGACATCTATCGTGGGGTAGATGACTTCGATAGCCTCCAGGAGATGGTCCGCAAGGGCACCAAAGCCACCCGCAGGCGAAAACAGACCAAGGAAGAGCCCACAGACCAGGACTACAAGCACGAAGCAGACGACGACGGCTGCGAAGGCGACTACGCCCCGGGGACACCGCGCACCCCCAAAAAAGCCCGCACGCGCGACGCCGTCACGCCCAGCAGCAAGCGCAAACCAGGCAGCCAACCCGCGACGCCCTCGTCCCGCCGCCTCCTCGTCAAAAAACACCTCGAATTCACCCCGCTCGCAACCCGCACCCTCTCCCCGCACCACATCCACGCCTCCCCCTACCAGCTGGCCCGCACCCAGCTCCACGTCGCCTCAGTGCCCACCAGCCTCCCCTGCCGCGAAGCCGAGTTCAGCCTCGTCTACTCCCACCTCGAAGCCGCCATCACCGACGGCTCCGGCACGTGCATCTACATCTCAGGCACCCCCGGCACCGGCAAGACCGCCACCGTCCGCGAGGTCGTATCGCACCTGGACGCGTCCGTCCGCGCCGACGAGCTCGACGACTTCATCTTTGTCGAGATCAACGGCATGAAGATCACCGACCCGCACCAGTCCTACTCCCTCCTCTGGGAGGCCCTGAAAGGGCAGCGTGTCAGCCCGGCGCAGGCGCTCGACCTCCTCGAGCGCGAGTTCAGCCGCCCCTCGCCGCGCCGCGTGCCCTGCGTCGTGCTGATGGATGAGCTGGACCAGCTGGTGACCAAGAACCAGGGCGTCATGTACAATTTCTTTAATTGGCCGGGGTTAAGGCATAGCAGGTTGATCGTGTTGGCTGTGGCGAATACGATGGACCTGCCGGAGCGCACGCTGAGCAACAAGATTAGTTCGCGGTTGGGGCTGACGCGGATTACGTTCCCCGGGTATAACCACGAGCAGCTGATGCGGATTGTGCAGAGTCGGTTGGAGGGGGTCCCCGGGGATATTGTGGATGGGGACGCGGTGCAGTTTGCCGCGCGGAAGGTGGCGGCCGTGAGCGGGGATGCGAGGCGGGCGTTGGATATCTGTAGGCGGGCGGTCGAGCTGGCCGAGGCGGATGCCAAGGGGAGGGAGGGCGGGGATGGTGCGGTACCGGATACGCCGAGCCGGAAGGGGAGGAAAGGGAAGCCGGAGGAGACAACGACGCCCAAGAAGAAGAAAGGGGGTGCTGCTTCTGCTGGGCGGGTGACGATCGAGACGGTCCGCCGGGCGATTAGCGAGGCCACGAGCAACCCGCTGCAGCAGTATCTGCGGTCGCTGCCGTTCGCGTCGCGGCTGCTGCTTGCGGCGCTGCTGATGCGCACGCAGCGGACGGGGCTGGCCGAGAGCACGTTTGGCGATGTGCTCGAGGAGATGCAGCGGACGCTGAAGTTGGCGGCGGGGGAGAGCCGGCCGCTGACATTGCTCGACCGGAAGGCGGCGGGGACTACGAACGTCGCGGGGGCCGATTCTGGGCTGATGGGGTCTGTTCGGGGCAAGAACACCTCGCAGCTCGTGCGCCCGGCTGGGTTGAGTGCTGCCGCCGTGGACCTCACTGGGGCCGGCATTATCAACTTGGAGGCACACAAGGCGGAGCGGCCGAGCAAGATGCGACTGGCGGTTGGGGACGAGGAGGTAAGGCTGGCGTTCCGGGACGATCCGGAAATCAAAGGCTTGGGTGTGATTTTGTAGAGATACCCATATCATTAGATCAGGATAGAATCCAGTTCATTCCGTCCATCGTTTCCCTCTGCACGAAACGCGATAGAAACTTGTACAGCAGCCATCCTATTCCCATCTAAAACTTCCTCCTCGACAATGTCGGCTTCCATTCGAGCGGATGTGATTCCGGTGTGGCATCCGGATCTTCCCTCCAGATTTTGACTGTCTCTTGTTAGCATTCCGTCCACGCAAACGAAACATAAGGCAGAACTTACTCGTCTTATCCGCCTCACCACATATCAGTCTCGACCCCGACCCGTCAAAAATGGAGCTCATCAGACCCGACTCGGCATCAAGCGAGCCAGGCTGCGCCGTCGTATCCAGCGCCTGGAACCGGTGCCCCGACTTCCAGTCCCAGAAGCTCATGGACCCGTTGTCGCCACCCGAAAAGAACACGTTCTGGTCGTTGACGGCCATCGTGTTGATGATGGCGTTGTGACCCTCAAAGTTCTGCATGAACGCGCCCTCGGGGCACTTCCACTGCTTGATGCTGCCCGTGCTGCCCGTGGCGAAGGTGAACTCGGTCGGGTGCGTCGCCAGCGCGCGCACGCCCTTCTTGTGGTGCGTCAGGACGCCCATGGTCTTGCCGGCCGCCAGGTCCCACATGCGCACCGTCGAGTCCAGGCTGCCCGTGATGACCTGCGGATCGGCCTCCTGGCAGACGAGGTCTGCGACGGTGCCCGTGTGGCCGGACAGCACGTGCACGTTGCTGCGCGTGCGCATGTCCCATACGCGCGCGACGCCGTCGCGGCCGCCCGTCACGAGCACGTCGAGGGTGGGGTGCAGCTTGAGGGTGTATACGCCCGAGAGATGGCCGTGGTAGTGGCGGATCTGTAATCTGTCAGCACTGAGAAATACCATTTGGTTTCCCACGTAGTACTCACCACCTTGTTCGTCTCCAAATCCCAGCACTTGACCATCTTGTCCTCGCCACACGAAAACATGTACGGATGCCGCGGCGACACGGCCAGCCCGCGCACCGTCGAGATGTGCCCCGTCAGCGTCAGCCGCAGGCGACCCGTCGCCAGGTCCCAGATCTTGATGGTCCGGTCCCCTGCGCCCGACGCAAACCACTGGTTGTTCGGCTCCACCGCCAGCGCCCGCACCCAGCCCAGATGCCCGCTGATGACGCGCTGCAGCTTCCACGGCGCGTGCCAGTCCGGCCGCGGCTGCGCCAGCATACTGTCTGGCCGCCGGGTGAGGGACATATTTTGTGGTTCGTTGCCTTGCTGAGGCTTGCCGCCGGTGGGTTTGTTGCGGGAGAGGACGAGGGCGTTGGAGGTAGCGCCGCCTGCTGCGCCGGCCGTCCTGCTCGCTGGTATGCCTTCTATCAACTTGCGCGCATGCTCTTCTGACTTGGACGGCGGTTCCTCGCCGGCCTTGGCCTTCTTCTTGCGCGGACCGGCCGAGGGGAGCTTCTTGGCGATGGCTTCGGGGAGGGTCTGGACATCGCTGTACTCGGCGTGAAGGCGGAGGGAGAGGGACGATTTGGTGATGTCGGGGTCTTCGGACGCCAGGCCGGGATCGAGCTTTATGCGCTTGCGGGCGGATGGGTCTGAGGCTGTGTTGGCGTAGATGGACTTGGTCTTGCGCGCGTTGTCGCGGATCAGGGCCTCGAGCCGCGAGACGTCGGGGCCATCGGTGGCTACTTCTGCTGCCATGGTTGTGGCGGTGGACATCTCTAGGGTTTGAATTCGGGGTGAGTTTGAGTTGTTCGTCGTCACGTCGTTGCCGCCCTCGTCCAAGTCGCGTTCGATGGCTGATGATGGCGCTGGCTCCACTTGCTGCATCGCATCTTTAAAGCCCCCAAAAATTCCATTCAAGTTGTGTGGCTGAAGCTCAAGCCACAGAGAAAGCTTCAGACCCGCACAGTGCCGGGTGACGAGAATAAACCAACCCTGTTGGATGGATGGTCTGATCCCAGCAGCTTCGATTCCGGAAGGCATCACTTACATGACGTTCAGCTCAGTGCAGGGCCAAAGAAAGCTTCCGGAATATTACGATTTGCACTTTCCTTCGTAATACCATTCATCTCTTTTGCCTTCACCACTCCATCCATCGACTCGGCACAGCAACATGGACGACAAGGCAGAGTCCAAGTACGCCATACACGCGGCCGCCCGCGAGGGCAGGAGTGAGTCGGCTGTCCGCTCTTGTGCTTGTGAATTGCAAAAATCATTAATGAAGTATTTATTAACGTTATTTAGTTGCTGCTGTGGAGTCGCTTCTTCAAGTCAGTCTTCACATCCCTTGGTTAGTTCATTTCCAGGGACTGACCCAGGCGCCAGGCCAACCCGAAGCTCGCCCAACTCAAGGACGACGACGGCCGGCTGCCGATCCACTGGGCCGTATCATACAACCACCCCGAGATTGTCAGCCTGTTGATCGGCCAGAAGGGGTTTGACCCGGACGCCGAGGTAGGGCATTTTGTTTCAAGAATCACAGAATCGCGGCTGACCGATCATACTTGGTAGGACGACAGCGGCTGGACGCCACTCATGATCGCCGCCAGCGTTAAGGACGCCGACAAGGTGGCCGACATTCTCCTTGCCCGGGGCGCAGACGTCAACCAGACAAGTATGCCCCCACTCTCTATATCTTACACAGCTTACCAACTTGCTCTCCGCAGATAACAACGGCCAAGTACGCACCACCATCCCCTTTCCACCCCAACAACACCCACCGCCCTCCCCTCCCTACCCCTCTCACTAACCTTCCTCCTCCTCCACAGACAGCCCTCCACTTCCTGGCCTCCAAAACCAACCTCGACCTGGCTCGCAAGCTCCTCGAGGCCCACACGCCCGCGGCCTCGACCCGCGTCCGCGACAAGCACGGCCAGTACCCGCTGCACCGTGCCGCCGCCGTCGGCTCGGTGCCCATGCTCAACCTGCTGCTCAAGCACCGCAGCCCCATCAACGCGACCGACTCAGCGGGGCAGACGGCCCTGCACCACGCCATTGCCGAGGGGCACGGTGAGTTCTCCTTTTTTTTCCCTCTCCCGCTTCTCTCGTGGATAAAGAATCGGGTGGATGCTGATGTTGATTTCGACCAGGGGACGCGGCGATCGCGCTGTTGAAAGCGGGCGCCGAGACGGATAAGAAGGATGTGGATGGGTTTTTGGCGTTGGATTTGGCGCCGGGGAAGGACGTACGTTATCCCCACCACCCTCGCGTGCTGTGTAGAGAGTTGTTCTAACGAGAAGCAGATCCGGACCTACATCGAACGCAAGGCCGAGGAGGACGGGATCGAGTTGTGACCAACAACGGTCGGGAGAGGGACTCCCAGTACGGTTCACGCGTGGGATATGGCTAGCCAGGATAGCGAGAGAGAGGGCATAGCAAAATCGACTCCTGCTTGATGGTATCTCTTGATCCGCTACATTGCCATTGCCATTGCCATGCAAAAAGGTCTCGCTACATGAACCCCTTCAAATCCCAAATGACGCCACTAGGCGCCACAGCCTTACTTGATAGTCCTCTCCACCAAGTCCCGATACATAGCCTTGACATCGTCCACGTCCGCCCTCAACTCCTCCACCAACTCGCTCTTCTCCCCCAACAACTCCAACGTCGTCTCATACCGCTCCTTCATCCCCGCCACCTCGCCCTCCAAAACCTCCACCCTCTTCACCGCCGCCTTGCCGCCCTCCACCTCGCGCATCAGCGCGACAATCTCACCGCGCGCGTCGTCCCGCTGCCGCGATATCCGCGCGAGCTCCTCCCGCGCCGCGACCTTCTCGCTCTCCAGCCGCCGGATCGCCGCGCTCATCCGCTCGACGAGCTGCACCGAGGGCCCCGCCGCGACCGTCGAGACAGAGACCATGTCCTGCAGCACCTGCTGCGGCGAGGCCGACCGTTCGGCGCCGCCGTCGAAGGCGTCCTCACCCCGCTGGACTTCGATGTCGAGCGGGTTCCCGCCACCGCCGCCGATGCCGCCGTGGTTGGATGGGGCTTCCGAGGTGGGGCTGAAGACACCGAGCGGGCTGAAGACGCCGCTTCCGCTTCCACCCTGGTGGGAGGTGAGGGTTGGTCGGCTCGGGGGTTGCTGGGCCGACGGACGGCGGGAGAAGGGCATGCGCGACTCGAGGGCGGCGCTAACGCCCGCGTCGCTGTTGCTCGAGGGGCCCGAGGCCTTGCGGGCTTTGCTGGTGAGGGTTGTGATGCCGAGGAAGTCGGTGCTGAAGGTGCGTTGCGGGTTGGTTAGTTGTGGCGAGGCGGGCCGGCTTTCGGGCTTGAGGAACGAGCCGCCGCCGGGGAGGCCTTCGAGCCAGGAGCGGGGGCGTTCTGGGACGACGTCGCGGAGCTGGCGCTCTTCCTTTTCGGCTTCCCAGGACTGCTTCTGCTTTTCGAAGTCGGCTTGGGCTTTGGTTAGGGCTGCTTCGGCTTCTTCGGCGCGTTTCTTGAGCGAGTCGAGCTGGGTTTGGTAGGTCTTGACGTCTTCCTGGATGGTGGGGATCTTGGTCTTGGCTTCTTCCAGTTCCTCCTCCTGGCGCTTGGCGCGGACGGCCTACAGAGGTTAGCATTTCGTCCAGGGCAATGTTTCAAAGGAGGAACACTCACAGCCTCCCTCGCCTTCCTCCGCATATCCGACTCCCTCTGCAGCGCCTCGTCCCGCTCCTTCTCCAGCCCCGCGATCCGCGCGAGCAGCGTCGTCTCGATCCCCTGCCAGTTCTCGCCCGCGATCGAGTACTGCGTCTGCAGCGTTTCGACCTGGCGCAGCAGCTTGGCCTGCGAGTCGCCCGCAACGCCCGACGACGCCTCCTCAACCCGCATCCGCATGGCCTCGAGCTTGCCCTCCATCACCTGCACCTCGGCCTTGAGCTCGAGCTCCAGCACGCGCGCCCGCTCGCTGGCCCGCTCGGCCTTCTCGCGCAGCTCCGTGGCCTGCGCCTTGCCGCGGTCGGCGACGAGCGTCTTTTCCACTTTGAGGGCGGCCACTTCCTCCTCCAGGTCTGCGATTCGCCGCTTGTCCTGCTCCCGCGCCTGCGCGTTTACCTTGGCGGTCATGCCGTCTGCCTGCTCGGTGGCTTTCTGCAGCTGGGAACGCAGCTCTGCGATGGTGCTGTCCTTCGTGCGCAGCTCTGGTCGCAGAGTGCTGAGCTCCTTTTGTGTCTGGTCGAGGCGCCTCTGGAGGTCATCGTGTGCCTTCTCGAGGTCTTCGGCGCGGCGTGCGCGGCTCCGCAAGTTCTCGATCTCCCTGTCGGATTTCGCCTTGGCTGTTCTGAGGGTGCTCAACTCCTTCTCATTCTCGGCAATACTCACGCGCAGCTTCTTCACAAGAGCGCGGTGCTTGTGATCGGTGCTCGCCAGATTCTTGCCCTCCTCTATCAGCTGCGCAATCTGCTGGTCCTTTTCGGCCAGCTTCTTCTCGGCGCTCCCTGCCGGCGCGGCCAAGGCGGCCTTCCTTGCCGAGTCTGTGGCCTCCCTTGCGAGAAACTGAAGCTTGGCCTCGAGAGCGTCTATGCGCTCCACGTACCCGTGAATCTCCTCTTGGTGCCGCAATTGTGCGTCTTCGGTTTTGTCGTCGGCTTTCTCTTGCTCCGCGTCACCGGCGTCATCGGGGGTCGTCTTTGAGTCCTCTTGCGCCTCGGGTTCTGGGGCCACAATAATTGGCACGGTCTTTGGGGCTGATGGTATCGAAGGCGATAAGTCTGGTGAATCCCTCGCGCCATTGGGCTCCTCTCCTGATTTCCGGGCCTCCTTTTCCTCATTAAGAGACCCTTCCTTCTCCGCCGGTTGTGGTGAGTTACCACCATCTTGTGAAGCCCTTGCAATATCTTGCGAGCCGCGTGGTGAGGGTGTTTCCTTGGCAAACTCCTTCATAGTCGGGCTCGAGCGGTCGGCACTGTCGGTCGAGTTGCGGTTCGGAGCATCGAGGCTCTGTCGCGGACTTCCCTGGGTAGACATCGAGTTCCGGGCTGCTGCTTTGGCAGCCATGGCCCTCGCGAGCCGTTCCTGGAGGCGGTCATTGGTGCGAGCGGTAGACGCGGCTCTCGAGGGACCTGCAAGCAACTCAGTCTCAGATGCCGTTGCCGCACTCTAACATGTGACAAGACATACCGGGACTCTGTTTGACTGGCGACGCGGGGGCCGCCGGTTTCGCCTCCTTCTGTTGCGCCGCGCCGTCCTCTTCGGCGAGGATGTTGTCCAGGCGGGCCTCGACGCCGGCCACGGCCTGGGAGAGAAACGAGCCCCATCGAGCCGACATGGTTTCGTGGCGGAGCGCTGGATGTGGCAGGTATCCGTAGCCGGTATGCTCTGGCCATCAAATGAAGCTGGGTGCGTGCGTGCGTGGGCTGTTACATCTGATCCATCAGTGCACGACGAGCGAGCGACGCGGGATCGTGCGTGGCTGTTGCGCGGTTGGGGTCGCTGGTTTTGCTTGGGGAGTTATGTCGATGGGAATCTGCGGGCAACGGTTTCCTGGGGATGCATAATGTCCGTGCCGAAGTTGCCGAAGCGTCGAGTGTTGGGTTGTTCGGTTGAGGGTCTGATTCGAAATTATCCCAAGCATCGAGCTCTTGGCATCGACAACTCGAGCCAAGCCTCGTCATGGCTTCGCGGCTGCTTCAGGCAACCGTCACCGTTGTCGGCGGCTGCCCCCTGTCTCCAGCTGATTGGCGGGGCGGCTTCCGGCCAGGGTTATGTGGGGCCGAGTCTTCGGGCCTTGGCACTTCCAGTTGAGATGATTTCGGGGTTCCATTGGACTTCGGAAGAAGGTTCATCGGCATTCATCGAAGCTTCAAGTTCACCACCAAAAATGTGAAATATCGAACCAATGCCATTTGAGATACTGCATTTGTTTCCAGATCTGAATACGCAAAGCACACCATATTTATACGCCCAAGATCCATCCTGGCACGAATCCACCCGCTACTCGCACCTTGCTTGGACTGGCCGGAGTTTCAGCCCCAGCCCAGCGTCTTGCCTGCCCTGCTCAGCCATTTCACCGCGGTCTGGAGTTAGCACCATCGTGGCTTGCTAATTCATGATGCAGCTGGTGCCAGGGTCCCGCCAGCAAGGCGCGATGCGCCTTTTCTGTCGCTTTCCGCATGAATAAGGCTCGACGGTTCAGCCACGAATCGTCGTGCTTGCATCCCCTGTTCCAATTGCTTCCGGCGTTTCCGATCTCAGGTTTTAGTTGCCGGGCATCACTCATCACTCAGAACTTGTATTATTACCAGACACTATCTTGTATAATCCCGCATCCGAGTCGAGCTTAAGCTCGACGATATATCTTTGCTTTGACCTCGAAACAGCAGCTTCCATCCCTTTGCGACAACCACGCATATATCACCGCCACACGAGCTGACGTACTCTTATTCCTGCCGGCACTCAAACACGAGCCCGTTGGCGTGGAACCGAGTCCCGGCAGCCAGTCCGACCGCCGTCTGCCCCTCCTTTGGCCGCCCTCCCCCAGGCTTGGCCACGCGCGGCACGGCATCCCATAGGTCGGGTTCCCAGAAGCGGAAAGCATGTCATTGATATCGGCGCTCCAGATCCCCTACCGCGAATCCCGCGAGGGATTCTGGGGGGAGCAGACCTCGACTCTGAACTGGTGCGAAGAGGTACTTGCAGAAACCCCTTGATTCCAACTTCTAAAGTGCGCCGACTCATATGATAATAAAAATGTAGGATTACAACATCACCTTCTACTGCGCCGAAGTGGTCAACACACTCACCAACCTGGTGTTTATGTGGCTCGGCGTCAGGGGCCTGCGCAATGTACTCTCCCACGCCCATTCGAGGGTGTTTATCCTCGCCTTTCTGGGGTACATTGTCGTTGGCCTGGGGTCGATGGCCTTCCACACCACGCTCAAGTGTTAGTCTAAGCGCTTGCCCTGCCCGCCTGTGCTTGTATCTTGTGTCGTTTTTGTCCTTTGTGTTTCCCCCTTTTCGGCTTGTCTCACACTCTTATCGCAGATGAGATGCAGCTGGCCGACGAGCTGCCCATGATATACACGGTGTGCATCATGGGGTTTGCCACCTTCTCGTACAGGCGGTCAGCGAAAGCGAAGACCCTGATTGCAGTTGGGTTAGTTGGGTTAGCTGTTTTCATCACGGTTTGTGTTGACCCCTTCACGGGCGCTGCTTGGATATTCACTAATGAACCACACTAGGTCTACTACCTCTACGCACAAGACCCCGTCTTCCACCAAGTCGCCTACGGCCTCCTGACGGCGGGCACCATCTTCCGCGGCTTCTACGTCATGGAACGCAGCCTGCGGCCAAAGCTGAGCCAACGAAAGCCCGCCGAGGAGTGTGATCGGTACATGCGGGAAATGTACAAGCTGGCGCTGACTGGTCTGTATCACCCTCCTTCCCCCGCTAGCAGCCCTGGTGTCTCGTCAAAGTACACGCACTGACGCTGGAGCTTCCGGCTTGCAAGGCATCTTCCTGTTCTTGGCCGGTTTCTTTCTCTGGAATATGGACAACATCTTCTGCCGCCATCTGACGGCGACCAAGAAGCAGATACTGCTTCCGTGGTCGGTGGTGCTGGAAGGTCATGGCTGGTGGCATATCTTGACCGGTTTAGGTATGTTGCTACTTTCTCCTCTTCTGAGTTGTCCGAGTCAATGATTGATGCTGACGTGGAAACAGGCGGTATGTGAAACAAACGCGTGAGGCCTCGCCGAGACGACGGCTGCTAATAACTCTTTGACGCAGCATACCACATGATCCTCTGGCGGGTGTGGCTGAACCGGTGTCTGGACGGCAGCGAGGACGAGTTCATGTTGGACTGGGCGCCTTTGCGGTCCGTCCCACAGGTCGTGCCTAGGCCCGGCGCCTTTGTGGACGGGAAAGGGCGGAGGAAGACCCAGTAACCCGGTTATCTTCTCGCCTGCTGTTGAGATGATGGCAGTCCGGTTTTGGGCAGGGTCGGGCAGGGTCGGGCATCAAAAGCGGTGGCACCATACGTTGTGTTAGCATAAGCGTTGGGTAGTATCTTTAGACAATAGACTTGGATGAACATTGCGTTGAGTTTGACAGTAGTCAGTGCTACTAGGTACCTACCTAGTTTACATCCCCCCCCTTGTTTGTTCGTTAGCGCCTGGCCAGAACTGGAGGGGGTCTCGCTCGAGGTTCTAATCGTCAGAACGATCCCCGTTTTGTTTTTGTTTTCTAGAAAAAGAGAAATAAAGAAAAGAAGAGAGACAGAGAGAGAGATTTATCTTTTCACTTTCCCTTTCCCTTTCTATTACTTTCCTTTTTCCCTCATTTCCCTTTTTTTCGAACTTTAAACTTAGGGATAAAAATGTCAAGAGTCCCGCGCGAACAAATAAACAAGGGTTGAACTATATACTGTCAAGACTGTAGCGAAGTCCGGTAAAGGTTGGATTTGAGAGTTGAGCCGCAACTCAGGGGTTAATACTGCTTTGGATTTGTATTACAGCTCAGCATCTCTCGATATTGCCATCCGAAGAGAGTTGTCATTTCTGATCAGCTGCCCCTTTTGTGTACTTTCAGTTGTCTCACCTCAGTCATTTTGTTCGCCATGTGCGTGCTGTCCCGATTCGCACTGTAGGCGCCCACACTAAATTTCCGGCAGACAACTGGGACTGGAACTGCCAGTGATGAGATGAACACAGCAGCATCGTGAGATCCGCATTACACATCACCAGTGGCAACGACAGCTATCCGCCTCATTACACGCCACATTCAAGTAACCGAATCCGAGTTTTGAGTCAGGCTCAAGACGGCATTTGTCAACATGTCAATATCCAACGAGGCGCTGCAGAAGGTCCGTGGAGCTTCGCTCAGATCGGGCATCAACCCCTCACCCATTATGGGACTCTTGATGCTGACCAAGGCAAACAGCTGGTGAGGGAGATTGAGTCGCAGGCCATCGCCGCGCAGCAGCAGATCAGCCTGGTGCGCACCCAGACCGCGAGCAAGCAGCGCGAGATGCGCCTGGCCCAGTTGACGCGCAGCGAGATCGCAGCGCTGCCGTCCGACACGGCCGTGTACGAGGGCGTTGGGAAGATGTGTGTTTTTGCACCCCTAACGTTATTTCCCCGCGTCGTGTGAGGCCAGCGGGTGAAGGCTAACTAATCAACCCCCTGCCTGCCAGGTTCGTCGCCATACCCGTCCCGGCGCTGCAGGACAAGCTGGGCTCGCAGATCAAGGAGATCGAGACCGAGGTGGACGCCATGGGCAAGCGGCTGCATTACCTGGAGACGACGGCCAAGAACAGCCAGGACCACATTGAGAAGATGCTCAAGGGTGCCGGGCAGCCGTGATGCTTCGGGGGGGGGGGCCATGGTTTACATAATGGGAGGCTCAGGCAACGGCTGGGGTTTCACCGGCACCCGCTCGCGTGCAGCAAACACCCGTGGACGACCAACAGCGCGGACATGGCACAGAAGCCAAGGCACGGGCACGGCGTGGCCCGGTGCGGGTTGTGGTTTCCCCGCCGCTCGGGTATGGCGGGGTGAGGCGGGAATATTCCAGTTGATTCTGGCTATGGAAATTGGTTCTCTGGGGAGACAGTCAGCTCGACATTCCAACCCAAACTGCAATGCAATTCCATCATGAACCACCCATCCACGGATTTGTCACTCGGCACTGTAAGAACACTGTGCATGTGCCTTGGCGGGCCGGTCACACAGAGAGTCTCCACTGCGCGGGGCAGAAATTGTTGATGCCTGGATGGCGGGGTTTGGACAAGGGTCTTCTCGCCCGCCAAGACAGGTTTCAGACAAGCGCCGTTTGCTGCAGCTCTTCGGGCCATCAGCTGCTCTTAACCAGTGACTCTTTGGGCGGTGCGCTTTACCGCTCGCTACTGGCCGCGGCCAGTGTCCTCAAATAACGTGATACAGACTAGCTGAGCGCATGTGCGACACGGTGCTTCCGTTTATCTGAGATTGGCGACACACCACGAACGCAGCCTCGTCGTCGCCAAAGTTGCTGCCCGACCCCGGCCGATCAGCAAGCCGACGCCAACCACAGGCCCGCGCGATCCCTGCGATCCCTGCGACCCCCTGCCTCCCCTCCGCCAAGACGTTCCTCCCAGCCCCTCACCTAGCCCTACGCACCGTCCCGACTCTGGCGGCTGCCGGCGCCTTCCCTCACGGACGGCAACAGGCGTTCGGGGAGAAGAGGGAGTCAGCAGCGTTTTGCCACTGCGATAACCCAAGAGGTGGACGCAGAATTGAAGGCGAGGTGCAACAAGGCTATTTCTGGGACTTTTCTTCGCCGAGCGACACAATGGCGTGGTTCCCTACCACAAGGCTGAGCTCCGCCGACGTCCTTTCAACCATCGTCAGTCACTCGGACCCCTCCCAGCAGTGGCAAGTGGAGAGCGGAATTCTTGCTGGTGGTTGCGACTTTACCAGCCTCCACATGCGGAAATCACCAAGCGGCTGCCCTCTTTTCACAGCCCCCCAACCTCCGGTCAGCTCTCGCTGCTCTGCCGCTGACCTGCGTGGTCCTCCACCCCAGGCCCCGGGATAATCTGTATCCCCACCCGTCCATGGTGCGGCCCCGGGCCAACCAACAGCGGCCACCGTGGGAAAAATGCGTGCTCCCACCCTCCCCGCCGGGGAACCAGTACCTCGTCTCGGCCATGTTCCGTGTGGCACACGACCGCCAGGATGCCGTCATGCGCTGGTTCCCGATACTTGTCAGCCCGGCGGGGCATGGCTGCCGTCGCAGGGCCCGCACTGTACGGGCTTGAGGGAGCTCTCTGTCCCTCCTGATTTGTTACGTGTCCGCTGCTCATGCAGCCCTCATTCCTGAGCAGCCGGGGGGGGTCTCATCGTGCTCGAGTCCGTCCTGACCGCCGCAGCGCCGAATAAATGGTGGGTCACACCCCCGCTCTGTTGGCGGCTCACCATCCTCCTGACCCCCCTCTGTGCGCCGTAGACATCTCCCCTCCGTTCTCACTTTTGCTTCCGGAAAACTCTGCTTCTGACACAAACAAGTTGTCAGCGGCGTCTTTCGTGATCTGGAAACTCAAGCCCTGTTCATTCAACCCTTGGAGGAGTGTTATCGGCTCATCCAGCTCAGCGGATACGTTCCAGAGGGACAGCCTGAGCTCGGCCCGGCTCCTCGCTCTTCAACATGTCTAGCTACACAAGCGACGACTCGACAGAGATCGAGCAGCGGTACTCGAGGACCTCAATACACCACAGACGGGATCCGTCCCCGGGGTTCCGCCGGGTCCCTCCTCCCCCGCCGGCGGGCCACCACAGACCGGGCCCGCACTTCATCCAGACCGTCACCAGAGATGTCCATGACCACCGGCCGGTGGGCTACTACCAGCCGCCCGGCCCCCGCCGGCCCGACGAGCACATGACCATTATCCACACCCGCTCCCGGTCGAGAGAGCGCCGGTCTCCCCCGGTCCGGAGCGGGCCGCCGCCGCCGCCTGCGCAGGCTCCCCAGGTCGTCATCAACCAGCCGTTTGTGGACCGGCGCCGGGTCGAGCACGACTCGGATTCTTCCTCGGACGACTCGTCCCGCGGCTCGCGGCGCCACCACCGCCGCCACAGGCACCGGTCCCACAGCCACGCCCGCAGCCGGTCGTCGAGCACGCACAGCCACTTCGAGGACGCCCAGAACAAGTGGAAGCTGCAGAGCGCCAACGAGCAGCTCGCGCTCCTGCGGCTCGAGGCCCAGCGGCGGGACGAGCAGCGCCAGCTGGAGCGGTACTCCAAGGAGCAGGCCGAGCTCGCGCACATCCGGGCCGACCTGGAGATGCGCCAGCGGCGCGAGGAGGAGGAGCTCCGCCTCGACCGCTACCGCGACGGGTACGAGAACGAGCACCTCAAGCACGAGATCGCGCGCATCCGGCGCGAGGAGGAGGAGGCCAAGCTCCGGCACGAGCGCGAGAAGCAGGACAAGCTGGCCAAGGACAGCGACGAGCTGGCGCGGCTCAAGCGCGGCCAGGAGGAGCAGGCGCGCGCCGACCGGGCCAAGGCCGAGACCGAGTACCAGAAGCAAAAGGCCGAGCTGGAGCGCCGCATCAAAGCCGAGGACGAGGCCAGGCGCGACAAGGCGCTCGCCGACGAAACCAAGGCCAAGGCCGCCCTCGCCGAGCTGGAGCGCATCCACGCCGAGAAGCAGCGCAAGGAGGAGGAGGAGCGGATCCGCCGCGAGGTGGAGCTCAAGAAGCTCGAGGAGGAGAAGAAGAAGGCCGACGAGGCCAAGCGCAAGGAGAAGGAGGCCGAGGAGGCCATCGCCGCGTACAAGGCCAAGGAAGCCGAGCGCATCGAGAAGGAGAAGGCCGAGAAGGAGGCCCGCGACAAGGAGCTGCAGCGCATCATCCAGGAGCGCCTGATCAAGTCCGGCCTGGACGAGAAGGAGATCGAGGCCATCATGAAGAACGAGAAGATCAAGCGGGACAAGGACAAGAAGAAGGAGGAGGACGGCCAGCAGGTCGCCCGCCCGACCTACACGCGCATGTCGCTGCGCTACCTCGACATTGAGACCCTCCTCTACCACAAGATTGACTTCGACATGGATGAGGTGAGCCACCCCCAAAATACAACTTGTGTTCCCCCCCTAGACACCATACTAACCTTTTTTTTTTACTCTACAGGACCCCAACTACGTCCTCATCAAGCGCTGGGTGCCCGAGTGGGAGCAGACGGTGCTGTGGGAGCACACCCGCAGGCGGCGCGGCGGCGAGAAGATCATGCTCGAGGTCGACGACGGCCACCACCGCCACCACCGCCACCGCTCGGGCGAGTACGAGTTTGTGCGCCAAAAGTCAAAGTCGCGCCACCGCAGCAAGTCGCCCGGCCTGCTCATGTACCTTGCCGGCGGCCGGCCGCGGTAAAACTTTCTGGCTGTCAAACGGATTTTCAGCACTGTCGTTTGCGATGGATACCCTTTGTTGGCGGGTCTTGGACTACTGTTTCTTTTTTTTTCTTTTTTTTTTTTATCTTTTTATGGCAACTCGAGATGGGAAAATGCGGGTGGAGAGGGGAACCCGACGTTTGGGCATGAGGGACGATACGATGAGCCATGATTTGTTGTCTACGTTTGCGCGAGTCGAGATCTTTTCGTATTTATTGGTCTATGCATTGGTTTTGTTCTTCTATTCCCAACTTTGTTTCCGTATCAGCCAGGCGATCCTAGACAGTAGCCTGGCTTGGCGAGTTGTTTCTCTTCACATCGCTGCATCTCCCTCGTCGGATGATACAGCTCTGTAGGGTCGGTTAAGGCGGTTAGGTAGTGGGACAGGTATCGTACAGTACAATATAGTACACTCTAAACAAAACAAGCAATTCCCCCCTTTCGAAACATCACTGCCTCGCCCAGCCCAAAAAAACTCCGCCGTCATGCTTATGCAAGTGAAGTGACCACCCCCTCCCCCGTATCATATCACGTAGACGTATCGTATCAAAGACTATCCCTCGCCCTCGCCTGCCACCCCGTCTCCGCCCGCCTTATCAACTCCTCATACACAGTCCACGCAAGCGCCGAGCTAACCGCCTTGCGACTCATCCGCAGCGCCAGCCCGTCCCACAGCGCCCGCACCCCTTCCTCGCCCACCATCCGCCTTGCCCCCTGCACCATATTCCTATACTGCCCGGGCTGCAGTTGGATGCGCGTCTTGACGGCGTCGAACGGGTTGGATATCACGCTGCACACCACTCCTGAAAACACCCCCGAACTGAAATTAATCCCCGCCGCGTGCGACAGCGCCATCCCCTTATTATCATTACCCCCTCCCCTGTCTGTCCCCTCCCCGGCAGCGGGAAAGAGCACACTCAACCGCTTCTTACTCTGCTCGTAAAACAGGACATACAGCCCCGCGTACGGCGCGTCGCGCACCGCGGTGGCGCCGTACCCGGCGAAAAACCCGCGGGGCCCCTCTTTGGTCGCGATGTCGCGCGCGGCGGAGGCGAGCGAGGTGTAGTTGTACAGCGTGCTCTCGTAGCGGACCTTGAGCACGGTCAGCGGCATGAGCAGGAGGCCCGCGAGGGAGCGGGCGACGGCGCCTGAGAGGAGGTTGGATGTGTTGGATAACTTCGGCAAAGAACTGGAGGTTGAATTCCCCCCGGACCCGGGGGTGATCGGGGAGATACGCGCGGCGCTCGTGCGGATGGCGTTGAGCGAGGTGAAGTAGATTGCCGAGCCGAAGCCCGTGCGGAGGGCCGAGGGCACGGCGCCGCGCCAGAGGGCCGGGAGGAGGCGCGGGGCCGCGCGGATGTCGGCTATGGCGGCCGCGAGGGAGTGCGCGCCGGATTGTTGGACGCGGGTTTTGAGCAGGTCGATGGGCTGCAGGAGGACGGCCGAGAGCACGCCCGAGCCGAGGCCGGCGGCGAAGTGGAAGGCTGCAGGAGCAGGGTGGTGTTAGTAGGACGTCTTGTAAGGCAATAAGAATAGGTGAGAACGCACTCGACTTCGAAAGCGCCGTGCGGGAGCCATCGGACATTGCGGCGTTGGTCTCTTTCTTGGGTGTCTTTCGTTTGTTCTCGGATGGCGTTGACGGTGTTGAACCCGGAAGAATTCTCTCTAATTCTCTCTAGAATTGGTGTGTCTGAGATACGGGCCGGCCATTATCGACACGGCTCTATATGGGGCAGCCCATGTTGACTGAGCTGCGGATTGGGTCGTTCTTACTGTTGTTGTGGTCTGAGTTGGGACGGAGAAGCTGCAGAGCGATCGGCCTATGACGGCATGCCAATTCTGCGCTTGGGCCCGCCGGGTCCGGAGGATGTGCCGGCTTGACCCGAGCTGACGGTGCCGGGATTCCACGGAGCCAACTATGAACGGAGGGCCAAGCAATACTACCTACGGATGAACCCCCGAGCTTATTCGGTTGACCCTGAGTCACAGACTCACAGTCCTCGTGATCGTTGTGCATTAATAACTCGAGAATTTCTCGGTGTAAGAAGACTCGCTAATAGAACAGTGTCGCCATCAACTCCCCCTCCGCTGCTCGCCCACAATCGACTCCAGCCGCCCAGCCAACGCCCGATGCCTCTTGACAACCTCAACCCACTCGTGCTCCGCCTCGGGCCCGACATCCAGCATAGCCAGAAACAGCCCAAAATCCCCTCCTAACCGCCCCAGACTGCCCGCACAGTAGAGCACCTGCGTCAGCAGGCTATCCCTCGCCGCCTGGTCCCGCACGGTAGGCAAGTACAGCCGCAGCGTCTCCAGCAGCATATCCACCAAGTAAAGCGGGAAAGTCGCCAGCGCCGACGGCATCGGTTCCAGCGGGTTACTACCACTACCCTGCAACCCCCCCATCCCCGCCTCCGGAGACCGGGGCCCATCGCTGGTCACAGCCGTAGCAGCGGGGAAAATGCTCCGGAACATGGACACGATGGCGAAGCTCTGCTCGCGGAAGATCTCGAGGTAGCGCTTCAGGTACCGCTCCGTCTGCTGCCCGCCCGACCAGGCGCTGCTGCCGCCGCTGCTGCTGCTGCTGAGGGCGCGCTGGTGGCGCGCCTTTTCCTGGTCGGCCAGCTCGCGGAGCGGTTCGAGGGCCTCGAGCATCGTCATGAGCGTCGCGAGGCGGCAGACGAGGAAGAGTGCGCCAAGGACGCGCTCTTGGGTGTCGCGTCCTTTGCCGGGGTTGGAGGTGGGGGCGGAGGTGGTGGTGGTGGTGGTGGATGCTGCTGCTGATGAGGCGGCTTCGAGGTCGGGGAGGACTCGTCGCAGCCAGCTGATGGTTCGGAGTGAGGCGGCTAGTTTGAGGCTGGGTGCTTTGAGGGAGAGGATGAGGTTGGCGGCCATGGTGCGCATTGTCTCGTCGGCCTGGGTGGATATCGATTCCACGAGGGGCGATTTGGGGTAGATGGAGTGCAGGCGGCGGATGTGCCCGTTCAGGTCCAGCGCGGACGAGTAGTTGACGGGCGCGGTAGAGATAGACGAGGACAGCAATGTCGGCAGCTCCAGCACGTCGACCAGCCGCTCGACATTGCGTGAGAGGAGGAGCGCCTTTTTGCGACGTGCCAGCACGTCGCTGTCGCTGCTCTTGTTGTAGGTGGTCGAGAAGCGCACGGCTTCACTGTCGAGCTTCGGGATTGCGTTGCGCAGCTCGGCAGTGCTCGCTGCGAGCGCGGGTAGTGTGGTGCGCAGGGTTGCATGGTGAGATGCAGACTCGATGATCTGCTTGTGAGATTTCTTGGAGAGCGCCTGGATGGACAGCAGGAGTCCGTGTGACGACTGCGCGAGAGCCCGTGGTTCGGTCGACCCGAGCGATGACAGCGGCTGCGAGGCCAGAGTTGTGAGATACTCTAGGGCGCTCGGGTCTGCTGTGGCGCGGGATGATGATGGTCCCGGTGGCGACAGTAGGTCGTAGAGGATGTCGGCCATGTTGCCGTCGAGAATCCCCGAGACGCCGTGACCAATTCACGACTCGACGGGCCACTTGCGCAATGATTCTTGAGGCTCAGAATAGTAGAATAGAAGTCGTGTATTGAGACGCTAAGCGACCCGGGTGTTTGTTATCGTTCCGTCTTGTTGCGCCTGCTGGACCTGGTGGTTCGCCTGGAGTGGCTTCGGTGTGGGATAGTGGAATACGGAGGTTCCTGAAATAACGTTACGGTGCCGTGCATGTATGGTACATAGTACGGAGGTTGTCAGCTGTAACTGTGCAGGAATCCGGTTCTCTTTAATGCATTGCCCCGCTCTAACGATAACCTTACCTCCAGCCCGATCCGGACCCAGTCTCACTTTCAGTTCCCCCGCAACACAATCACATCGCTTTACCCCATCTCCTTCTACAGATATCATTCTAGGCACAGCTTCAATTATCCGCTCTGCAAGATACCTATACCTGAGGACTCCGGCCCATACCGCAACGCAGTCCGTCCTCTGCACTCACAGTTTCTCGACAGCCATCCGCCGCGGCGGCGCCGTGAGGCCTGAGCTGGTTTCCGTATCTCGTTCATGGAGCTCGCGGGTTGCGAGAGACTGCCCAGGCAAGCTAAAGAGCGTGATGCCAAAAGCCCCAGGATTTCCCATGTTTTCCACGGGCCCCTGAACACCCGTCAGAGTCTTGTATGGAAAGTATCGTCACGTACTACTTTCCCGTTGAGCTTCCTCAGCCGTCGAAGTCCTTCGCTGGCGATGCCGAACCAATGCCAACGGATACTCAGCGGGCTACTGCCGCCTCGAGAGGTGGGTCAAGCCTATCTGGTGTCCCAAGAGAAGGCGACAGAGTGAATCGTCCCTGTGTGGCCCTTGAGCTCTCCCAAGCGCTTGCCCCTCGTCAGATCCCATATCACGATGGTATCATCCCACCTGGGCAACGCGAGTGTGCTCAAGTCGGCTGAAAGAGCGATCGAGTCGAGGCGAACCCGCCTGATATGGTGCTCAAACGTTTGCAGGGACTGGACCGTGACGGGATCCCAGATCGTAATGTTCGTGGAGGAGACCGACACGAGTAAACGAGAGTCGTGGGAGAAGGCAAGGAACTTGTCCAGGACCATGGGCGGCCCGCGGGAGTTGTCATGGAGAGTGTGCCGGCATCGGCCTTCAGCAAGTGACCAGATCTTGATGGTCCCGTCGGCAGAAGCTGAGACGATGAGGCGTCCGTCGGGCGAGAAAGCAACTGCTATAACCGGCCCCACATGGCCTTCGAGTGTCTGCGCGCACTGTCCGGTAGTCAGATTCCAGATCTTCACGGCCCTATCGTACGAGCCTGACGCGAACCCGCGCGAGTTGGGCGAGAAGGCCATCGAGCTGATGCGGTCCAGGTGGCCCTTGAGCACCCACGCAGGCCGGTGTAATACCAGATCGTAGATATGGACAGCATTTGAAGTCATAACCGGCCTGAAGAAAGTTTTGTTTTGCAAGTGTGCCAGTTTTTGAGAGTTGGGCGAGAAAATGGGCGAGAGGCGCGACTTCGTGTTGGAAAAGCTCCCAAGCCACTGTTCAGACGCGCCGTTTTTTAGATCCCAGAGCGTGACTCCCTTCTCTGAGGCCCACATGAGCATGTCTGGCCTGAAAAAGGTGACGGAGACGGCGTGGACCGCCGCCGAGGGCTTATGGTAGGCGCCGAGGGTCTCGCGGCACTGTCCGGTCCCTAGATCCCAGATCCTGACCGTTCTATCCTCTGACGCTGACGCGAGCAGCCGCGAGACCTTGGTTCCGGGCTTCGCCTCCCAGAAGATGACAGGATCAGCGATGGAGTTTGGGGGGGTGCTTGGAGAAGGCAGACTGTCCAGCTGTGGTCCAGCTGTTACTTCTGTCGAGCTCGATGCAGCCGAGGCATCTATCGAGGGTTCGGGTGCCGAGACAGTCTCTAGAATTGCGGTTCTCGCGTTTCCTGCTGTCGAGCTCCACGCGGCCGAGGCTTGCGTCGAAAACTCTGTTGTCAAGACAGTGCCTAGAACTGCCGTTCTCGCGCTTTCGTTGGCCCCGTAACTCGGAATGCCCCGATGGATGCCCGCGCTGGATATTGCGAGCCAAGTATTCTCCGCGGCAGCTTGCGAGGACGGCCTATCATCAGGAGAAGGGGCGAGCAAGCAGAGCAAGAACTCGGAGCACTGATTCGAAACGCCCAGCCCCCCCAGCGCTTTGGTCTCGGCGTCGGCTGTCGCGAGGACACCGTTGGCGAAGTCTCGAAGCCGATGCAAGTCCTTCATGAATACAGTCTGGGTCAGAACGAAGAACAGCAAGGCCCCCAATGACCACATGTCGACGGCGTAAGGCGAGGATCCCGCTCGGATAAATCCCAGCAATTCTGGCGCCATGAAGCCCAAGGTCCCTTGTCTCATGGTCACTGTGGTGCCTTCTTCCAGCCGCCTGCTGATGCCAAAGTCGGAGATCTGAACGCGCCAGGCCGGACCGGGAGAGACCACGAGGATATTCTGGGGCTTCAGGTCTCGATGCACGAACCCGTTCTCGTGCATGAACTTCAGTCCCTCTAGCACCTGTCTGCCGATCGTCCTTGCCTCGTCCTCGGGTAGCGGTTGGACAAGATGCTTCAACAAGTCGCCGTGCTCAAGGTACTCCATGGTGATGTAGATGGCCTCGGGTGTCTCAAACCAGCCATAAGACTGCACAAAGCAGGGTATATACTGCAGACGTCCCGGTCAGCCCCAGCAATTGGACAAGATGGGGGGAGAAAACGTGCCTTGGGAGCAGAGAACTTGGCGATTGCCAACAGTTCACGGCTGCAATCCACCACCTTCGACCCCGCGGCTATTCCAATCTCCTTGACGGCGCGGACCCGCGGGCCATGGTTTGATGCCGGCTCCTGGCATTCCTCAAGCCAGACGGTCCCATAGGTTCCCCTTCCAAGACGGCGTTCTCGCGTCCATGTTTCTGCAACCTCGACCTTCCAATCCTGACCCGCCCTGCCGCGGCGGCGGAATGTGTGGCGGACGCAATCGTGCTGTACCACCGTCTCCAGCTTGGAGTCGATGACCAAGTCCGGGAGGCTTATCGTGGGCATGGCTTCAGTTGAACGAGGTATCTTTAAGTTGGAGATGGCTCGGAGAGCCTGAGCTAAATACCTAGATAGGCACGCGACAACCGTCACGGCGAGATGTTGGATCGGTCACTGATTGACGAAGAAAGAGGGGTCGATAAGATGCTGTCGTCGAGCAGGCTGCCGACAGTAAGGCTCAGCTGCCTGCAAGACTCACATGCAGGTGCAGAACCCAGCCACCGCCAGCCCCTCACAAGGCTCAGCCGGCGCCGAGGCGTTTTCAGCTCGCCCTTATTGCCGCAGCACCTCTTACTTAAGTGATAGACCTTGTCCATGACAATACAGATAGCTTAGCTTCATACACACATACTAACAATCACAGTACCATGTCTGTGGAGCTTGGCCTTGCCGTGGTGGCCACCGCTGACCTCTGTCTGCGGTAGGATTTCATCAGTATGGCATCGAATTGATCAACCCTCACTAACTGCAACCTAGATGGGGGGAAAAGCTCATCGACCTGTACCGGACCGTAAAAGGAGCCCACCATGAAGTTGAGGACATCCTGCTCCGGCTCGAATCCATCTGGAAGAAGACGAGTGTCCAGCTCCGTTTTATGAGAGGGCTGTCGGCGAAGCTCGAAGTCGACCACGCCAGGATCCAGCAACAGCTCCTCGACAAGCTGGCCGGGACTCTAACAGCGGCCACTGTCAAGCTCGAATCCGTCATCAAAACCGGACCCGGCGGCCATGGAACTGGAGTCAAGGCTGTGAAATACGCGTTTCTGAAGGACAGTATCCGCCGGACTGTCGACGAGCTACGAGACTGGCAAAGCGAATACGACCCAACGTGGTTCCTCGTCGTTCTGATCCACGACAAGCTTACTCTCGACGCCGTGCCGGAACAGCCTCAAACCTCGCAGGAAGCGGGTTCAAACCCAGTGAGGGTGATGTCCCGTCTGCACGGCATTGTACACGGAACAACAGACAACAGTATCCACATCAACCTGGACAGCAAAGACTTCGACATCTCGAATGCAGCAGCACTAAACTACTCGACAATAAAACTCCTCTCCAGAGGTTCCGGATCCTCCACAAAGACCTTCCTCATCGACACCCTGAGCTGCAGCAACTACGTCGACGCATCCAAAGCCAAGCGCGACGCCGAGGACCTCGCCAGACGACTCAAGGTCATCGACCCAGAGACCTTTGGCCTGCTCCGCTGCCAGGGCCTCGTCAAGTCACGCGTCCCCGGGACAAGGGAGCTCAGCGCCATCCACTTTGTCTTTCGAATGCCATCACCGTCACCTACAACCCTCCGCGAGGAACTCCTCCGACCAGCACCCCCGCCGAGCCTGTCCCGCATCCTCCACCTGGCGCAGTGCCTCGCCAAGTCGGTCAGCTTCATCCACGTCTGCGATTTCGTGCACAAGAACATCCGCCCGGAAACAATCATCACCTTTCCCCCGGACGATACCTCCCCCTCCTCTTCCTCATCGCATTCGAGTTCGAGTTCGAGTTCGAGTTACGGCCCCGCCTACCTCCTCGGCTTCGACGGCTTCCGCGACGTCAACTACCAGACCCTAAAAGCGGGCGACGCGGCGCCCGAGCGCAACCTGTACCGGCACCCGTCGCGGCAGGGCGTCAGCGTGCAGGCCGCCCACGCCATGCCGCACGACATTTACGCGCTGGGCGTGTGCCTGCTCGAGATTGGGCTGTGGACGTCGTTTGTGTCGTACACCACCAACGACGGCGGCGGCGGCGGAAGGCCGCGGGCCCGGCTCTCGGGCGGTGGGTTTCCGAGTCTTGTTGGGGGAGACGGAGGGGTCATGGAGCCGGATTCATTTCTTTGGGGGGAGATAGGGGGCCAGAAGGTCAAGGAGTATCTTGTGGCGCTTGCGAGGGAGAGGCTGCCGGGGAGGATGGGCGATCGGTATACCACGGTGGTGCTGCACTGTTTGACGTGTCTGGATGCGGATAATACTATTTTTGATGGGGAGACGATGCGGGATGAGGACGGGGTGGTTGTGGGGGTGCGGTTTATCGAGAAGGTCCAGCTGGCGTTGGGCGAGATTTCGCTGTGAGTTCACCGTCAATGTTGCTTGGGAGGATTTCGTCTTCCTCTTGGATTCGGGTTCCCTCGGTCGAGTGCGGTTGAGATTCTGGACTTCCGAAGCAAGGTGCAAGGTAGACAGACTCACGCTTGACAGCTCAGGGCCCGGCAGACATCACTGGGTACAATACCTGCCTTGATGTTAGGTGTAACACCAGCTGAGCGGTGAGAGCGTCTCTGCGAAATACTCGCCGCGCTCAGGTCTGCTCTGGTCCAGGGCGACGATGGCCATGGTGATGCGTGGTATAACGCCTGGCTTTCTCGAGCAGGAGTTTCGATGGCGACAGGCCATGCATCCATCCAGCTATGACCTCCATGTGAATGGTTTTGTGCACAAGTCGATGCATCAAAAATGTAGGCGTGCAGGTTTATCATCTTTTTTCTGATATTACCTGGTATCGTCTCGGTTCAGGGCCTGGTTTTTTACTTCCTGTGATGCCCGCCGTAATAAACCGCGAAACTGGGAGGTGATGCGTTGATCGGGGAGTGTTTGGCGTGAGAGGTTTCCGTCTTAACAGAGCCTGCACATGACGCCACATAATTGAGTTAGTGCATTAATGAGCTCGTTAGCGTCACTCCACAAAGCTTATTTTGGCGGGGACCCCTTCCTCCTTCAACTTCCAACATCCACAGGCACAACGTGGAAGTTGGTTCAAAATTTAAAGTTGAATTGATCTCGCACCAGATTTTTTTTCTCTTACCCCGACGCTCGCTATGATTTCTGGGGCTAGATATCTTCCCATTCATGCCTCTTCCGTTTCCCAACGTCGACCATCGGGTACGGACGCTGGCGGCGCCCACGAAGTCGGCCTCCAGCAGGATATCCGTAAACCGGCCTCATCGCCGAGCCCTTGGTCCGGCTACTTTCAGACGCGCCGTCAAACTCGACCGTCTTGAGCTTGGCTTTGTTCCGATTCTTGCTTTTCGGCGCCCCAGGTTTCGGTATCGATGGGGGTCCGACGGCAGCAGCCAGACCCAGCAGCAGCACGCCCACCTGGCCGAACCAGTGCAGCAGTATGGCGGTCACGCCTAACCATACTCCGCTTCTTTCGTTTTTCGGCTTGGCTTCCTCTGTTTCTCCCCCCCAGCCCTTCTGGCAAGTGTCGGAAACGGGCTCGCCGGTGCTGTCTCCCTCCGCCTGGGTGGGCACTGCCGAGTTCACCAGCGTCACTGAACTCGAAGCGGAAATTCCCCCAGTCTCGGTTGCGGCAGGTCTGGCTGTCGAGAGACGCGGAGGCTGAGGGGGTTGCGGAGGGCGATACGCGTAGCCGGCGCCGGCCATGCTCAGCTCCTCCAACGAGAACGCGGGGAGGTGCTGCATGGGGTTTCCCATTGTCGACGTCTCTCCGCCAATGCTTGCGGGGGGTTGGGATTCCAGCCACGGTCGCAAGCTCGGCTGCTGGTGCGCAATCTGCGGGTTTCCTAGTGGCGGCTGAACTGCGACGGCTGGCGGAGCCGGGTTCGTGATGGCAGGCAACCAAGGGCCCGGCTGCAGTTGGGCAAACTGCGGGTTGCCCAGTGGCGGTTGGACTGGGACGGCTGACGGCACCGGGTTCGTGATGGCAGGGTGGTAGCTCGCAGCCAGTGCGCCGGGGATCTCGACCGGGACCTTGTTCATGTTTGCGTACCCCATCGCCTCGTGCAAGTCCTGGGCGATCCTGTCCAGCCGCAGTGGGCACGAATACTCCTCCGCCCATTCGACCTTGGTCACTATCTCCTGGTCCTTGCCCCCCTTCTCCCCAAATTTCAGCCGGCTTTTGATCTTGTCCGAGAGCTTGGCCAGTTTGCCCCTGACGTGGACCGTCATATAGAACCTCGTCGCGTTGTGCTCGAGGGCGAATGCCGTGTGGAACAGGTTGTTGTGCGTTGGCTGCCATTCCAGCGTGTTCTCCTTGAGCTCCCACCGCAGCCGGTTGTACCAGATGCTCCCCTTGGTCGACGCAATATAACCCGAAAAGTCCCACCGGCCCGTGGTCTGCACCATCTTTTCCTTGTTCTTGCCAAGGCCGCCCGCGCCGTATCCCATGAATTGCGCCTCGGGCGTGAAGTTCTGGATATCCTTGGTCTGTACCAGGGATTCTTTGCCTCGGACACACTTGGGGCCGTAGTGGTCGGTGAACTTGACCGGACAAGCAGAGCGGTGCTGGATACGGGCCTCTTCGCCGTCGTCCTCGGTCAAGGTCACCGTGATGGTGGCCGACTCGAGCTTGCAGTCCGGAGGCTGGCTGAAATCCAGGTCCAGGTAAACGATGCCGGCCGGATTCTTCGACTCGCCGATGACGCCCCAGTGGGATTTGGTGAACAGGAAGCGGCAGTCGACCTCAACCTTGCCAATGTTCCCATGGCCGGCGCGCATGTGCGTCGAGGTTATGTTGTCAAATCGCTCGTAATCACGCCGCGTATATTTGCTACGGACTTTGGATAACAAAGCCGGCCGAGTATACTGTCCCTCCATTGTTGAGGCAGGTGCTTAAGACAGCCGTCTCGAGTTTGTGCGCACAATGGCCGGGTCGGTTTTCGGGCGCGGAAATCAGTCAGCTCAAAGTGCGGCAGCCTGGGGCAAGTATTTGAGCAGACTCGGAAAGATGAGGGCGGGGGCTGCGCGCACCACCATCGACAGGGGAAGAAGGCTCCATGGACCCCGCGCTGCAAGCTGAATTAATGCCGCCGACACTGCCCCCATTCGGCGTGTGGAACAATGGCTTTCTCGAGGCGCTGCTGGGCCGCAAGATGCAAGACCCCCTCGTCCTGCAGGTTTGATTCGTCCGAGAAAGCTGCACGAAACCCTACGCGACGGAACCCTTGGCAAGGCTCACGATGAGGCCGTCGACGGGCTGCGCCCCACGAACTCTTGACGAGCCCACCACCCCCGAAATCCATGAGTTACTCGTTGTTGAGCAAGATTTTGGGACACGCCGCTCCTCTTACACCATCCGGAACTGACCGCGGCATTGCTGCAGGATGTCTAACCCCTCTTCTTCTTCTTCTGGTGATCAGATGGATGTTTCGTCCACATTCTCAGATGTCAGGTCCCAAGACGACACTGATTACGAGGAGGATAAGGAAGGGGCCCGAAAAGCCCGCCAACACCGAATGCATCAACCACGGCGGAAACATCCACGTCGGGATGCCTATTACGAGGAGGTAGAACACGTCCACTCTCGCGGCCACAGAGGACCTCCACCACCACCACCACGGAGACAACCAGCAGCCGCCTTTTATGGCCAACGTTCCGTGCCTCCGCCTCAGGCCGCCTATTATGATCAACCTTCCGCCTATTATGATCAACCTTCCGCCTATTATGACCAATCTTCCGCCTGGTATCAAAACCCAACCACCTCCGGATGGGGATATGGAGCACTTGTCCCCTACCAGCCCCAGCAAAGCACAAACTGGCAGGGACAGCCTCTACCTTCTCACTATCCGCAGAGCAGTCGCCCTGCCCACCCCTCGGCCTTTTGGGAGCCTCCGGTGCACCAGCAGCAGCCAAACTTCTGGGAGGCTGGAGTGGAACAGCAACCAGGGAAGTCACTCGTCTCGGTACAAAGGCCATGGATTCCAACCACAGGGCAACCGCCATATTCCGACCCCAAAAATCTCGAGGGCCCTGTCCTGAACACCGCCGAGCCTGCCGTTGCTACGGGCCCTGATAATGCTGTTTATGGAGAGCCCGAGTCCGCCGACCCTCCCTATTTCGGGTCTTCTAACCCAATAGCAACCGAGAAACGTACCTTTCGGACGCGCTCACCGAGCAAAGGCCCTCGAAGAGGGCCCGAAGACGAGCAACTGAACGCAGACCTCTCCAACCAGACCCCTAATGTCGCTACTACTCGAGTCGACCTTGTTCATGATCCCTCGCAAGCAAGCAAGGACATGTCGATCCGAATTGAGCTAGATGCCGAGGAAGATTGGGATGACGACCTGGAGGAGTTCTGCCGTCTCAAAAGACTCGGCCTGGTCAAGGAAGCAAAAGAGCACTTCTGGTCAGCACTCGCGCACGTCAACACTGTGCCCTATATTCGGGTGCAGTATGCCGAGATGCTCCAGTCTGCCGGAGACTTCAAAGGCTTCCAGGCTCTCGAATTCCTCCCAGAGTGTCCCCCAAGCCCTTCCGAGGAAACCCCCGATGACCGCAACCGGGGTAAGTTGGTCGCCAACTATGCCCTCCTGGATCTCCTCTCACAGCGGCCCCTTCCCGGCTATCTCACTGCTGCATGGGACGTTGTGCGCCATACATTGAAAGCTCTCGCCAGTGAATCAATGTTTGGCTCGACTGAGGTACGTCTTGAACACCCTGTTTGTTTTTCGGGCCATATCTAACCTATTATTACCCACCAGATCCAACTGATTGTCCTGTGCCTCCGTGTCTTGGACTACCTGACAGCCTGCACACATGAGAGCGTCGTAGGGCCCGCCAAGGTCTACACCAAGTGCATATTCAACTGGCGGCAGCTGTACCACGACCTCGTCGGCGAGAGTTGCGTCTGGGATTTCAAGGACCTCTTTTTGGCCGCCGTCTCGCTCTTCGGCTGGCAAGAGGCATTGGTGCGGTTTTTCGGCACAACCCATTTCCCCCGGGCTCTGGACACCATCATCAAGGACTGGACCCATCCCTTCTTCGACGAAGCCGCCGTGATGGGGCTCCTCGACCTGTTCTCTTCGCTGATCCTCCAGCACCACGGCAGCGACATGAAGACTCGGAACACGCTTCTGCTCTACCACGCTCGGACGATGGCGGAATCCGCGGAGCGCAATGACCCGGAGCTCATGAAGACTAGACCTTTCGTTCAGTGGTTGCTAGCCAAGTCTGTTTTCGAGCTGGAGGCCCCTCCCGAGCGGCCGGACGAAGTGCGTATGGAACACTTCAGCGGGCTCAGGCTCGATCAGGGCCGTGGCATTCATTTGCCGATATACGTCCCGAGTCGGCACTCTAGGAAGCCCGACTGGGACATGTTCTTTTCCCGATCCACCCCCGCGCAACGACGTGTTGTCGAGGTCGCTATCAGAGCGGCGGAGCAGCTTGGCGATTACAACCTGCAGGCCGAAGCGATCAAGCTGCTCATCCTTCAGTCCCAGGAGCCAAAACAGTGGATGAGTGCCCTTGCGCACCTGCAACTCGAGACCCAAGGCGACACGGAGGGCTACCTTGCGACATGTCTATCCAGGTACCTGGTTGCCACTGAGCCAGACGAGGAAACAGCGCTTCTCAGAGACCTCGAGAAGCCCCACGGGCCAGGAAGCGTCCTATTCTTTGAGCAGTGCGAGAACGCGTCTCTGACCTGGGCCTGGAGCATGGTCCGAATCCTGCTCACGGTCAACGGCGACGACGCCTCCGTCGTCACTGCTGACGACGGGCCCTCGCCGTTCCTGACTCGGGGTTTTAGCCTGGACGGATCGAGACTGCCCCCTTACGTCGCAGAATTCGCTCGCGTCGAGCTCGGCATCTTTGTTTCGGCGTCCATGGGCCCGCTCTCCCTAGCCGGCCTTGAATCGGCCGCGGGCGGCGAGGAGGAACAAGCGAAAGACTCCGAGCAGCCGGACGCCCCGCTCCGCGACCGCTTCGGTCGTGGAACCGCCAACCCGGGAGGGGAGACGAATCTCTGGAACCCGGCGGCGTACGAGACCTGGAGCTGGATCCCCCGGCCGGCCCACAATGCGGCCGGCGTTACCCCGCCCGCCGGCCCGCCCCAGCTTCCGAATCATTATGACTTTCCGCCTCCACAACCGACGCCCGTGGCGCAGACACCCTGGGACTATTACAACGCCGAACAGCTGGACCCGCTGGCTCAGGGCGTTAACCCCGGGGTGCAAGTGAGCGGCTGGTCGAAGACGTGGTACGAGGATGCAAAACGCTACGCGCCGGAGCCACAGCAGAACCCTTTCGGAGACGCAGGCGAGGAGGGGTCCGATAGTCAGTTCTCGGAAACATCATCAGAGGAAGAACGGAGGAACATCGATGAGGTTAGAGGACCGGTTGTTGTTATATATGAGCCGGGCAAGGGCCCGGCTGTGTATGATGCAATGAAGATTATGCAGCTTGAGAAAGAGAGGGACGGACTGAAGGCGAAGTTGAAGGAGAAGAGAGCCGACGAGGCTGGGAAGAAGCTGAGCAAGGTTCGATTGGATCTTTGGAACAGGGAAAACGAGAAAAAAGATGAACGGGAGCGGGAGCGGGGGCAAGAACGGAGGATGGATGACAGACCGACAGATCAGTACGAAGTTCAAGGGCAAGAGCAGAAAAGGGGTAACCAGGATCAGACAACAGCCGACTACAAGCCGAGCAATCCAGCGCAAAGGACTTCGAGCAAGTACACCAAGGACCAAAAGAAGAAGAAAATCAGGACCAACCAAGATGAGAAGGGCATCCTTAAAGAACTCGAAAGTTGCGACGAGGTCTACGACAGTCGCGAGCCCAAAAGGGCCCCAGGCGATGGCTCCGAGGAACGACCACATGTCAGCTTCGAGGAGGGCGTCACAAAGCTCGACTTCCCCAGCCAACTTACAGACAACGCCGCCATGACGGTGCTGTTAACCGACCGCGACGACCCGCACAAGCTCAAGGCCTTCATCGTCAAAAAGGGTGGCATTTTCGAGACGTTCGCGTTGACCCGAGACCCCCCTAGTTCGGAGCGCAGCGGAGACAAGTCCGAGTACAACATCAGGACCAGCTCAGTCACCTTCGATGCGACAAGCAGCTCGGCAAGCGAGTCCACCGTCCATCCGCAGCGACGAAGCAACAGCTTCGTGGCCAGAGCGAAGAGCACAGCGAAGAGCAAAGGCAAAAAGCCGAGCAGGCCCCCTCCGGCTACTGCGCAAGCCACAACCAGGGAACACAAGGCGGAGCCCGCACAGCCAGAGCAAAACGACGGCACAAACCCACCAGCACCCCCACCGTCGGCACCAAAACCGGAACCAGCACTTGCACCTGCACCACCACCACCACCACCGCGGTTGCCGCTGACGCCCCCGCCATCCTGGCGAACGCCACGATCGATGACGACCCCAGCAGAACCACCGCCGCCATCAGCAGAACTGCCGCCGTCATCAACAGAACCGACGCTGCCATTAGTAGAACCGGAGTTAGACCTCGGGGACCAATGGGACGATACGTGGGGGCTCAGCACCTCCTACAAGGAGGCGAAGAAGCAGAAGAAAGACAAGAAGAAGCTGCACCGAAAGATGACGCTGGTTGAGTCAGAGCCAGAACCCGAACCAGAGCCTCCCGTCGCCGACAACCCCCGCGAGGGGTGGTCCGAAGCCACACTCATAGAGGAGTTGAACAACAAGGAAAATAAGGAGACGGCGGCCCCGACTCCAGCTCCGGTAACGACTCCAGCTCCAGCTCCAGCTCCAGCAACGACGTCGGGTGCCCCAAACAGCGGTGACAGCGGCGGCGGCGGAGAGCAGTCCCAGACGATGACGGCAAGCGAGGACAAGGACAAGAACGACCCGACCACGGATCCCGCTCCGGTCCCAGACCTAGGCTGGGGCTTATGGGGCAGCGGTACCTCCAAAAAGAACAAAACAGACACAGGCGACGCGACAGGCTGGTTCAGCCCCGAGGACTCAAAGGGCCGGGGATGGGGATGGGGGTCGGAGAGCAAGAAATCCCAGGGAGGCGGCTTGCAGCCGGAAGATGTGGAAGGGAGCCGGGACTTTGTCTTCGGCTTGGGGGGGAGCAACAGCGAGAAGAAGAACAAAAAGAAGCAGAAGGCGGCTGCGGTCAAGAAGGCCGAGATGGAGGCCGAGGCGGCGCGGCTTAAGAACTCGTGGGCCGAGTATAATAAGAAGGAGCCGCGGGACAAAGACGAGCGGCGGGACAAGGGTGTAGCCGGGGAAGCGCAGACCGTGGCGGGGGGTATACAACAGGGGCTGACGGGGGAGGAGAGGGATAAGGGAAAGGGGAAGGAGGAGGGGGGGAAGGAGGAGGAGAAAGAGGAAGGGGGGAAGGAGAAGGGAGAGGAGGGTAGTGACCAGGCTCGAGTTGAGGACGGACCGCCGCCTCCTCCGGCGCCGAGCCCGCCGCCTACGGACGAGCCGGGCCCGACTGAGCCGCCGGGTCTGAGGGAGGAGATGAGGAAGGGCGGGGCGGGTCCGGGGAAGGCTGGGCTCAAGGGGCCGGGGAAGGGCGGGGGGGTGGAAGTGAGAGATTTCGCTGATGTGGTGGATTAAAGGAGTGTTTTCACTGGTATATAGGGGCGTCCTTTGTTGTTGTTCATTGGTTCTCGTGTGTGGGAGCGGGAGAAGGCAAGCGATCGGTCGTTGATTATATACTGCCATGATTCCCCGTCGTTCCAACTTGAGACCCCTCGTTAACGAAGTTGGGTACCTGAGGAAACAAGATTGTAGACCAGCTGTTTGTTATAGGTACCTGAAACAGCTGTAGTACCGGTTTGGACCAAGGGGCGTGACTGGCAGGACTTCCATGCCCATCTCATCCGTGTCAACCAACAGGGTGTCGCTTGTGTCGGCCCATCTGTAGCTACAAAGTAAGCTAACTTCCGTGACCTGCCTTGGTGTCAGCGTTGATCCTTCGTGTCGGTCGACACTTCTAAGCCGCTGACGTCGTATCCGTGGCCTAATTAGACCTCCGTCTTCGCCTTCTTCTTGAGCTTCTGGACCTCACTCCGCAGTTCTTCTGAGTTGTCCGTTTGAGTGTGACGATAGCGTCCTCTCGGCGTAGTTCTCGGCGGAATCCTCTCGCAACCTCCCCAAAGCTGATCTCGTTATTGTCGATCCTGTCGCTGTTGAGGATGCCGAAAGCCTGGGCAAAGCTGGTCCACGAAGGAATTCCGGGCGCTCGGATGACGCGCTCAAAGTCGTCCCACCAGGTGATTGAGCACTCTGTCTCGGGCACGCCCTGTGCCTTGGCTTCTATGACGGCCGACTCCCACTCCATCAGCCACCGCTCCATGTGGCGTGGTGGGTTGGCAGGGACTTGGGTGGCCTTCTTGTACCGCGCCCGGGCCAGCTTCATCGACACACGAGGAGTAATGCCGAGTTGGGTTTGCAGTTGTTTATATCACTCTCTGATGGTACCGCTCAGTGGGCATGCGGCCCTCACGAGGTCGCTGCTGACGGTGTCCAGCACCCCGTCCTTCAGCTCCCGAATGGCCGTGTCCTCCCACTCCCACCTGTGGTATTTTGTCTCGTATCTGTCTTGGTCGTAGTTCCACATGAGTTGGCCGTCGGCCGCCATCTCGTCCACGCTTGCGGGGGGGTTCTGTGCACCGATTTGCTCCGTCGCGTCATCGCCTTGGGCGCCAGCGGGTCGCTTCCAGTACTACTGGCACGGGGCCTCTTGTAGTTGGCCATATCTGGCTTTGTCGGTTTGGTCAGGAAAAGCTTAAGTAGCGGCTGGTCTGGATGGGCGGGATCGGGCGTTTCGCCGAGGGTCGGGTCTATCTTGGCACAAGATCCCTTGAGACGGCCCTCTGCTTGAAGTTTCGGCTCCAGGACCACCAGTCCTCGGGCTTGCTAAGCAGGGTCTTTTCGATGGCGGCAGTGTTGGTGTTGTGTTCTTGTTGCCCGGTCCTTCTGAATTCTGAAATTGGGAAGTTGGAACAGATCAACCTAACTCCCGGGTTCAACAATCGACGTTATGAGGTGGTTAGGTACGAATAACGTTATGTATGGATACAGGAGCCCCAATTGCATGTGACAGGTCCGTTTCCAGTCCGTGCGTGGCCGGGGAACCTGGAAGGCGGCCGCTCGTGCTGCCGACGCCGACTGACCCCGCTCCTTGGCCCCTGTCCGGCGAGCTCTCAGTGGCTGGCCCCGCGGCAGGGCGGGCTCGGGCAGGCGCCAAGACCTTCAGCTTCCCCAACAAAAGCGCAGCTCAAAAGGGACGGAAGCTGCCTTTGACTTCTGCCGAGTGCAGCCTGGCGCTCCGATTCGAGCAACTGAGCAACGCACGAATGACGAGGCCGCACATGGCGCAGTGACTCCTGTGTTTGGTAGGTATTCTCTCGTTGACGGCGTCAGCTGCCTGCCGGACCACCCGACCCTGTCTCAAAACTCTCGGGGTTGACGTTGGCGTCTCACCCGCTGCAGCCGGGTGCCTGGGCCTGGTGACCGCTCTCTGAGCTAGCTTCTTGGAGTTTGCATAAAAGACGTCCGAATTCAACTTCCCTCTTCCACCGACTTCAAGACACCCACCACCACCACCACCACCACCGCCATGCGCGACCCCTTCCCGATTCCGCCGATCCCGGCCCTCAGCAGGGCCGTCGAGCCGCTGGCCGCGCGCCTGGGCATGCCGACGCTGCCGCTGCACATCCACGAGGTGGTCGGCGCCGCCCTGCTCTACACCTTCATCCAGGTCGTCGTCTCGCCCGTGCTGTCGGCCCGCTTCTTCCCCCAGCACTACCCGCGCCACAACCGCTCCAAGAAGGCCAACTGGGACACCCACGTCGTCTCGCTCGCCCAGAGCCTGCTGATCAACGCCCTGGCCCTGTGGGTCATGTACGCCGACGACGAGCGCAGCGCCATGGACCAGGAGCAGCGCGTCTGGGGGTACACGGGCGGTTGTGGGCTGATCCAGGCCCTGGCGGCGGGCTACTTTGTCTGGGACTTGGGGATTACGCTCCTCAACCTGGACATCTTTGGGCTCGGCCTGCTCGCCCACGCCGTCAGCGCCCTGGCCGTGTACACCTTTGGCTTCGTACGTCTTTTCACTCCCCCAAATCTCAAGATCCATCCACTAACCCCCCCTTTCCTTCCCAGCGCCCCTACCTCAACTACTACTCCCCCACCTTCATCCTCTACGAGCTCTCCACCCCCTTCCTCAACATCCACTGGTTCTTCGACAAGCTCAACATGACGGGCTCCAAGCCCCAGCTGTACAACGGCATCGCCCTGCTCGCCACCTTCTTCCTCTGCCGCCTGGTCTGGGGCACCTGGCAGTCGGCCGTCGTCTACGCCGACATGTGGCGCGGCGTGTCCCGCCCCCCCTCGCCGGAATACCTCGCCGCGAAGGCCTTTGCCGACCCGCTCACGGCCGCCGACCCGGACGCCAACGTCATGTTTTTTGTCGCCCCTGACGCGGCCGCCGCCGTGCCGCTCTGGCTGACGGGCGTCTACCTCGCCTCCAACGTCGTGCTGAACGCGCTCAACTGGTACTGGTTCGTCAAGATGGTCGGCGCCGTGCGCAAGCGCTTTGTGCCGCCCAAGCCGGGGGCTAAGGAGCGGGTCGCGGCGGTGGCGGCCGGGGTGGTGCCGAAAGCGGAGAAAGTGACGGCGGTTGAGGATAAGGAGGGCGTGGCCGTCAGGCAGCGCAGGGCGCATTCTATTGTCGAGGATGTCGTGCCGGATAGTGAGGAGTTGAGGGAGGGGACGATTCAGTGAGTGCCAGTTGGGATATGTAGATGTGTGGGTGGGTAGCTGGTATTATTTGTGCTGGGGGGATTTGGTTAGAGGGGAAGGGAGGGTAATAATAAGTGGGTGTTTTACGATGATACGGCATGGCGCGCGGCGATATCGGATCGGATCGGATCGGGTTTGCATGGGTGACATTTACTGTTTTGTTCCTTCATTCTCTCTGCTTACGGACAGTTCGTGATCTTGATTTCAGACGGCATGATTGATCTCATCTGGAGTGTCGGGGGGCGCCCGTCGGGAGAACCTATAGACGTCAATATACCGAGTCTTACCACCCCTTTATTGCACAGCTCAGTAACTCAGTTGCTGGCGGCAAACCACGGCAATAGTGCCTCCCGTCGCTGCTGAGTCTGGACTGTATGGGATCCCGGGCTCATCCCCGGTTGCCGTACCCGGACAGCACGGACGTCAACAACGCCCCCCACGTCAACTACTGTGTTCGACATGATGTCAGTGCACCTTCTTTCAGACCCTCCAGCTGCCACAGTCCCACGGTGTCTTCTCAGCATTCAGGTAGCATGGTCCAGTGGTCTTGTTGCTCCACCGTCGGAAGATATCAATCAGCCATAGTACACCGGCGAGAAGCTCTACAAATACCGTCACGCCAAATCATGTAGGAAAGCTCGGCACCACTTAGTGCCATCCGAATGAACGATTTGAAGCACGCAAGAGCAAGCACAGGGAACACTCGGAACGGTAACTTGTAATATGACTAGGTAATAGGTAGGTAGGTAGCTAGGTCAGGGTCGGATACGTAGGTACAGAAAATAATAAGTTGCTTCTTAGGTAGGTAGGTAGGTAGGTAGGTGTAAGAAGCGAAAGGCTGGCGCGTGTGACTGAGCAAGAAAAACCAAGGCGAAGAACATTGAAAAAAGTGCAGCGCAGCGCTCAGGACCAGGCAGGACTGACATGCTGCGCACAACCGACGGGCAGTACTCCTCACCTGCCCCCCCCCTCCCCCTCTCCTCTCTCTTTCTCTTCTCTCCTCCCTGTCCTCCCTCTTTCTTTCTCTCTCCTCTATCCCCCTTCCTTTCCACCGGGCCCCGTACAACCTCGTCCTCTCTTTGGTCCATCTCACCCCTTTGAACTAGCTAGAACTTGCCTTGCGACTCGGGCGAGCAGAGTGAGGCGAGTGGGTGTCCCTGCGCCCCCCCTTATCGGATTGCTGCCCAAGGAGGCATCCAACTGCGATGGCGTGGTCTACCTACCCCTATGCTAGAAGCGTTCCGGCTGCGAACAACAGGAACAGGGTGGCCTCCCGGGTTGGTTTCGGTACCTTCCAACTTGACGGTACACCAGCTGCTGGCTGTCTAGGTCTGGACCAACTCCCTAAAAGCCAACCAGACTCCCGACTGTAAAAGTAGTTGATCAAAACCCAAACGGATTATCCGGCGCTGTAGGTTACCACCGTTAGTAAAGCACCCGTTTAACGTATCCTCCCCAAACCAAACAGAACCTCAAACGAGAACAACCCCCCGGGGGGATAAACACAACAGAAAGAGGCATTGAGCGAAAAGAACAGCCGCCAACGACTGAACCCCCCACCCAAACCACCCCCCGAGAGAAACAGAAAAAGAAAAGAAGTACTCACTAGCAGCAGCCAAATTCGCCCTCCTCCCCGTAGCCTGCGGCGCAAGCTTCTTGGCCCCCTCGGGCACGCCAAATCGGACAGGCGGCGCGGGGCCCGTCTGCTGCGGGACAAGCGGCTGCACACCACCACCGCCGCCCATATTCCCACCACCGATATTCCCGCCACCAAACCCAGTAGCCTGCGGCTGCATCTGCTGCATCCCCTGCATGCCCTGCATCCCACCCATCCCCATCCCCATATTCGTCCCGCCCATCCCAGGCATAGCCGTCCGCTGCGGCTCAAGCGGCTGCGGCAGCCCCGTCATCTGCGGCTGCATCCCCTGCGGCTGCTGCTGGGGGAATCCTCCACCACCCATGGTGTACCCCGTCGGCTGGACCTGCATCTGCGGCTGCATCCCGCCCATCCCCATCCCGGTAGGTTGCGGCATAAACGGCACCCCCTGGAAACCACCCTGCTGTTGCTGCGGCATGCCCGTCATCATGGGTATCATCGGCTGCTGCTGCTGCTGCTGCTGCTGCATGGCCTGGGTATACTGCTGCTGCAGCCTAGCCTGGGCGAGGTCGTTGAGGCTGTGGCCCGGGGGTGCGACCTGAGCTGTTGTGTAGCCCGTCATTTGGGGCTGGAGCGGGGGCGGGGCGAAGGCGCTGGGCTGGGCGGACTGGGGCGCCGACAGAGGTCGCGAGGGCGGAGGGGGCGGCATCAGGCCACCTTGGCCTTGGGTGTACTGCGGCGCCATGGGTCGTTGGCGGGCGATGTTTTGCGGCAGCTGCGCGGCGAATTGGGATTGTTGCTGCTGGCCGTTGACGGTCGGGGGCTGCATGCCGCTGAAGAAGCCCGGGGTGGCGCCGGTGGGTTGGGGGATCTGCGCGGGTGCCGGTGCCGGGGCGGGTGCTGGAGCGGGCGCCAGGTTCAGGGCAGGTGGCGGGGCCGGCGGCTGGGCCTTTTCTGGCGTCAATGGTTGAGTTAGCAGTGACAGCTCCTGCATCGACCCTGTGAGCTTGGCCGTGCTCGGCGTCGGAGCAGGGGCAGGGGCGGTGGCCGGAGCGGGAGCGGGAGCGGGAGCCGGGGGTGCGGGCGCCTGCTGCGGAGCGGGTTCCGGTGTCTTGGACGGCTTCACATCCCAGGCATCGTCATCAAACCCTCCTGCAGGCTTCGAAGCAGCCGGGGCTGCCGCTGTGGTAGGAGGAGACGCGGCCTTGGCCTCAGTGGGTGCCGAATCGCTCTGCAGAGAGAACGCCTTTGGATCAACAGTGTTGTTGGTCTCAACCGGAGGAGCCGGCCGTCCTTTCCTGGTGTTGTTCCGCAGCGTACCCCCAGGACCAGAGAACAGCCCACCACCCGCATCCTCATCCTTTTTCCCGCGGTAATACTTGGCATCCAGGTACCGCATCACCTTAATGATGTCGCCCTCACGGAACCCCAAGTTGCGCAGCACGGACGCGTCAACATCGGGCAGCACGCTCTCGTCCATCGACTCCCTCCCAAACGCCTGGGCGTACCGCTCGCACAGCCCCGGCTGGACCTCGCATTTCAAAAAGAACTCGAACCAATCATAGTCCGGCTTCTTGGGCTCGACGGAGGCGCCGACCTTGGCAGCCGGGGCTTTGCGCGAGCTCTCGGCGGCAGTAGTAGCCCGCTTCTTGAGGTCCGACAGCGGCTTGTCCTCGTCGAGGGAGATGCCGGTGACGCGCTCGACATACTCGAGATCGTCGAGCGACATCTTGGCGATGGGGACGGCAATGCGGACGCCGTTGAGCTTGTGCAGGTTGAGCTTGCCGTCCTTGATGCCGAGGAACTGGGCGTCGACGGTGAAGGACTTGGAGCGGTCTGTCCAGGTGCGGACCTTGGCGGGATCGGGTTCTGGGCGGAGTCAGCAGGGCGCCTTTTGACATGAACTAAACAAAACTTACTCGACTTGCCGCTGGACCTGGACGAGCCCGAGGCCTCGGCGCGGCCGTTCTCGCGTCTGCTTCGCTGTCGCGCCTCGGTGTTACCCTTGCTGGCCGACAGACTACTACTCCGGTCGGGCAAAAGGATTCCAGGGCCTACCTCTGATCTCGACTTTTCCCTCTCCCTCTGGTCCTCCATCTGGCCGGCCTTGATGGCCTCCTTGGTCAGGCGCGCCTCCTCGAGCCGGTTCTGCTCGATGGTCGATTTGCCCGCGTTGACGCCCCCGCCGGCCGTCGGCACGGGGGTGTCGAGGATGCCCGTGACCTCGATGTAGCTGCTCGGAACGACGCCCTCGCGCTCGTTCTTGACGCGGCGCACCATCCACCACTCGTCGCTCTTGGTGTCGTCCAGGATGATGACCTCATCCCCGATGCCGACGGTGACCTCGTCGTCGCCCTGGGCCATAAAGTCGTACATGATGACGCCCTTCTTCTGCTGTATCCCCTTGGGACCCGTGGCGGCCATGATGACCTCGCGCAGGCCCTCGGCGCGCACGGCGCCGGCCATCTCGCCGAGCATGGCAACAATCTCCTCGGCGGTGTCCTTTGCGCCCGCGTGGAAGTCGATGCTCTTGCTCGGCTTGACCAGCTCCATGAAGACGTGCTTGCCCTCGCGCGAGTAGTGCGTCATGCGGTCGGCGGTCCACTCGAGCGAGGGCCCGTCCTGGGCGTGTTCGGGGGCGATCATGATCATGCCCGTCCGCAGGTTGACGCCCAGCGTGGTCGGCATCTTCTTCTTCTTGCCCATGATGGACACCATCTCGTTGATGTTGTACATGTGGAAGTCGCCAGGGGTGAGGGGCGCCGTCCGGGGAGATTGCTGCGACTCGTATTCGTTGCGGCTGCTGCGGTCGTTGTGGCGGCTGTGATCGTTGTGGCGGCTGTGATCGTTGCGGCTACTATACTCGTCGCGTCTGCGCTGTTCCGCTGGCGGGGACTCGCGGGGAGATTCCACCGAGAGGTGGGAGTCACCGCGTGGCCGGGCCGGGAGCGGCGGGGACTTGACTTCGCTGTCGGATTCCTCATCGGCGTACTGGTTCCGGGGCGGAAGATCGAGGGGCGCAGGGGCATGCTGGGACGAGCTGGCGCGGGCAGCCATCATGCCAGCAATCATAGTGGCCGGGTTGGGCGCGGCGGAGGTGCCGGGCGTGCTCGGCTCGGAGGGGGGCTGGTTCCTCGCGGGGAGAGGCGGGCTCTGCACATCGCTGCTGGGCGTCCGGGCAGGGAGCGGAGGCGCCGCGGGCACGGGCGATTCAGCCTCGTCCTCGTTGTCCGCTGCGTCCCCTAGCTCGATGTAGTTGGCGGGGACGAAGCCATAGTCTCCGTCGTGCCCCACGAGGATCCAGTCCGGGTCTGACGCGTCAAAGACATCCAGCTGCGCATCCTCGGGGAACGACAGCTCCTCGTCGGTCTGTCTCGTGTACTCGTAGAGGGCGCGGGCCTGGGCCTGGGGCGGGACCTAATCGCGCAGAAACCAGCAAGTCAGCAGAACATTCTTAACTATCTGAAGGAAAGCCCACATACCTCCTCGATGTAGTTGTTCGGGATCAGGCCGACCGGCTCGTCCTCGTCCTCGCCGGTGGCCTTCTTCTTGGCCTTCCACCAGTCGTCGTCGCTGCTCTTCTCGAGCACATAGAGTAGGTCTCCCTCGGTGATGGTCAGCTCGCCCTCGCCCTGGGGGGCGTAGTCGTAGACGGCCTTGTAGACGCCGAGGAAGCCCATGGCTGCTGTCCGTCGCTGGGTAAGCCCGCTGTCGGATGGTCGGAGATGGGGTCGGGGCTATTGGCTCTGGGGAGCGGCAGCAGACGGCATCGGAATCGCGGCGGCGGGTGTTCGTGCGGGATGGACGGATGGGCGGGGGTTGGGTGCCGGGGCGGGATGCAGGCGGCGTGTGCAGCGGGCAAGTTGGGACGGATCGAAGTTGGTTGGGCCGGACCCAGGCGGAACGGGACTGGGGACGCTCGGGGTACGGGGACGGGGACTGGGGCTATGCGTGCGCTAGAAACGGCGGCGGGTTCAGGTAATGTTCCCCAAGCACTAAGCGGCGGATAATCAAGAGGCTGCGCAGGGCAGGTCGCGTTCCCGGGGTGCCCAGAATTGAGCGACTTCCAAACCAGATTCTGTCGGAATCGCGGGCTGATGGTGCGAAAGGAGGTCGGCGGCCAAGGTTGGGTCGTGGAGACAGCGCCGCCAGTGGGTCCAGACTCCCAGCCAGCAGCTAACTCCAGTGGGTTTATCGATTTACCGGCTTACCGGTTTACCGGGGTGGAAACGGACCAGTCGGGCCAGCTCCCGCGTGTCTCAGGCCAGCTCTGGTTGAGGCATGGGCGGTTGCAGAAAAAGGTGCATTAAACAGCACGTGGCGGTGTAATATCACAGCATTTATCTTATGCAGGCAAATGCAGGAACCTAGAAGATTGAGGCCTTTTCTTTGCCGCATTCTCCTCCCTGATTCAGACGGCCGTCTGCGAAACGGATGACTGTGGGTCCTCGATCCTAGGGGGCCATGACCAAGGAGCATGTTACGTCACGGGTGTACCTCTCCTACGCTGTTGTTGACTTGCAGTCATTCCCGTCAGTTTGAGGGTGATATATATGATATATGTATATCTGTGAAAATACCTAAGAATGTCTAGCTTCCAGGCCCAACTCTGTTGGGGCTCGCCACAATACCCCGATATCCCGATATCCCGACATACGATGGTCAACGTTAGGTGAAGAACCAGGGGGAACATCGTGGGCCATTGTTCCCTCTTATCATTCTTTCTCCGCCCATGCCTGCCCTTCAATCTGCACCCATCCCACCACCAAACCGCGACCCTCCTCCCCCATCAAACACCCGCATTCACCGCGCATCACTCTCATGCCCCGACTCCCGCCTCATACTGCCCCTCCTCTGGCTCCGCGACACCATCCCAGGGAAATACCTCGGCTCGTGCCCTGACAAATGCAGCGTAGGGTCAGCCCCTGCCGCGCCCACACCACCCGGCGAGGACGGGGCCAGCGCCGCCGCGGGGCTGCCTGCTGGCGCCAGCTGCGTCTGGTTGAGCGAGGTGGGTACAATAGCAGGGCTGCTGCCTGTCTGAAGGACTTCGGTGGCTTTTGTGGCCGGGGTTGAAGGGGTGGTTTGCTGCTGTTGCTGCTGTCTTAGATCCGGAACAGGGGCATTGGTGGCAGCGGGGGCGGCGGTAGTAGCGTTGGTGCGGGTCGAGAGGGTGGGCGAGCGGGGAGGTGCGGCGGTGGTGGCGGTTGGGTCGGTGACGGAGGGGGCCTCGGTAGGGAGGGAGGTGTATCGCTCGACGCTGTGTACATGTCAGTTGGTATCCTTGGTCGCCCTGACGGGAACGTCAACGTACAGCCGCCGCTCCTCCATGAGCGTGTGGTAGCGGAACTCCTCTCTCCGGTCCGGCACGTTGGTCTTGACCTGCGTGTTGCCCCGGCGCCCGGGCAGGTGGAAGGTCGGCCCCAGCCACTGCTGCTTGACCGAAAACTCGTAGCCGCTCTGCTTGACCGAGTTCTTGGCCAGCTCGCACATGTCAACCGAGCTCAGCTTGTAGATCTGCGCGGCCACGGCGTACTCCTCGATCAGCGGCTCCTTGGTAAAGGCAAACTGCAGCGGGTCGTCGGTCGACAGCGACACGTTCAGCCCGCGCTTGAAGTACTGGAAGAAGGGGTTCCGCTCGTACGCCAGGAACAGCGCGTTGTTGCTGAGCGGCGACATGGCGATGCCGATCTGCTCCAGGTAGAAGACGTACTGCAGCAGCGGCACCTTGCGCAGCAGCAGCCCGTGGCTGATGCTGTGGCAGCACAGCGCCGCCACGGCGAGATGCTCGCTGTCGCCCGCCTCGCCGCAGTGCGGGCGGAGCAAGAACGTGTTGAAGCCCCGCTGCTTGCGGAAGTGGTTCAGCGAGGCCAGGTTGGCGAAGAGGTAGTAGATCCAGTACGTGTACGGCGGGTTCTGCTTGGAATCCCACACCCTCGGCACGGGGAACTTCTTGAACAGCCTGCGCTCGACCTTGCTCTCGTCGTCGACACTGTCAATGCCAATCACGCGCTGCAAGAAGACGTGGAGCTTGGGGTGGCTGGCTGGGTCCTTGGTGACCTCGAACAGCGGCTGGAAGATGTTTTTGATGATCTGCTCAAACGAGTTCATCAGGCCGCTCCCCTTGTAGACATCATACAGACGCGGGATCTGGATCAGCCACCGGACGTTGTGCGAGAAGAGCTTGTTGTCGATGACCCAGGCAGCCAGGTTGTCCCACTCGTCCAGGGACTTGCCGTAGATGGAGATGCGCCACTCGACCATCTGGTACTTGCTCGACTCGAGATCGGCGATGACCTCCTTGGTAATCTCGGCCAGATACCGCCCCTTAATGAAGTTGTCTGTCTTGAGGAAGATGGTCCGCAGCCGCGACTCCCCGATTGGGTTGTACTTGAGGTTGAACTTGTCAAACCGGTGGAACGAGTCCTTGTGCGCGTGCATGTCGAGCGTGTCGATGCTGAGGTCGTACGCCGTGAGATTGATGCTCTCAAACACCTCGGCTAGCGTCAGGTGCTTCCCGTCGCGGAACAGGACGATCTCGTCGGGGAACTTCTTCATCTTGCTCTTGATGAAGCGCAGCAGGTGCTTCTGGTTCATGCAGGCCGAGTGGTGAACGTGCGTGTCGACCTTTCTGACGTTGTAAAAGTCACGGTGCGGCACCTTCTTGCTGTCGGCCGTCTCCTGGTACTCGTTGAGAAGAATGTACAAATTGAACTTGCCCTCCAGGTACTGCAGGCGCCGGAAGGCAAAGCTTTTGCTGGGGCCGTCGGACGAGACATTCAGGATCTGCTCGAGGTCGAGATAGTATTCCCTGAGGGTGGGCACATTGACAATCGGCGTGTCGGCCTTCTCGGACTCCTGATTCTCGTAGACCTGGTACACCCCCATGTCATCAATCCGGAAGGTCATCTCGCTGGACCTCGGCACAGGCAGCACGTCGTCCATGTCGAAGTCCTCGCCGATGTCCTGCCCCGGCTTCCGCTTCTTCGCGTTCGACTTGCGCGGCGTCCCAGCCCCCTGGCCCGAAGACTGTCCGCCGGAGCGCTGCTTGTCGATGTTCAACACCAGGCTGTTCTGCATGCTGTTGTTGGCGCTGTTAGCACCCCGGGCGGCCTTCTCCCGGTCCTCGGTCCATGCCGGCTCAGGAGGAGCCGGATAGATGTTCCAGGTCGGCTCATCTTTCGGGTTGTCATTGGGCCCTTGGAGCGAGAGCCGGATGTACTTGTTCCGGATGTCGATGACCTTCTGGATGTCCTTGAAAATTGTGCTCAGCTCAGCGTTGATCTGGGGATCGACGTCCAAGTAGCTGCTGCTGCCGAGGCCCGGGACGCCGCCGCCCAAGAGCATCTGCTGTTGGAGGGCTGGGTCTAGTTGACCCCCGGCGGCCGCTCCTGCGTTGTTCAACTGGGCAAAGCTGCCACGGCTGGGGAGGTTGTCGGCGCCGATGTAGCTGGGCTCCCTCCTCAGAGGCTGGTCGAGCAGGGGCTCCGGGATGGCAGCCGAGTCCAGCTCGGAGAGCTTCAGGTTGCTGAAGCTGTGCCCGAGGTTCGAAGCCAGGTCAGGGTACGAAGAGGCAAGCCCGCCCGCAGAGAGGAGCGGGCTGCTCTGGGGCGACATTTGAGCAAGCTGGTTGAGCTGGGTGCGGCTTTCTGCCTGGCTCCGCTGGTAGAACAACTTGGCGTCGGTCTGTGTCATCTGCCGTTCTGCCACCATGTCGTAGAAGGCCGTCTTATGAGGCATGTCTCGGGGCAGCATGCCGTCCTCCATTTCGGGCTGGTCCCGCCCCTGGCTGTCGTCCAGGCTCGAGCCGGCCTCAATGTGACGCTGGACCCCTTTGTGGGAGTCGTGCCCATCTGGCTCGCCCTCGGAGTCCGTGTCACTCTGGTCACGCATCCTGTACTCCCCGTCGTCCGAATCGAGGTCTGGCATTTGGGTAGCTGTGACTTTGGGCGACGTCGAGTTGGACGCCGGGTCATGCGAATACGGGTGTTCTGGTTACAACAATTAACAGCATGTTCCACAAGGGTGATGCCGCAGCGGACGGGATCCTGCTGTGTCCCGGTCGGGTGTGTGTTTGGGAGTTGAGTTTGAGAAATTTGGTTGGTGGTGGTTGGGCGGGGAGGGACAAACAAGGGAATCGCGTTCCGTAGTCGACTCGAACACTCACCGGCCATGACCACAAGGGGATCTTCAAAAAAGAAACTACCTAAGCTTTTCCCGATCAGCGAATCACTGACTGAGCCCGTGATACCGTACCACTTGATCCTCAGAACAAGCTTTTTCAGGCCCTCGATGTTGTTACCCGAGGTCAGAAGTTGTGTGTCAGAGTCACCGCTTCAAAAGACTTCAAGTTCCCCAAAGAGAAAGGGTTTCGAGGCTGGGCCTTCCCAAAGGAACCCAATGCAACCCTGTTGATCTGTGGGCAGCGTCGGCACCTTCCGCCAGTGCACCGCCCGGCTGGGCAATGACGCCGGAGCTGGCCGCTAAATGTGCCGCCAAGGCCGCTAGAATCCGCTTTGTTCCAGCGCCTTTAAAGAGCTTGCAGTCCGGCCCTAACCGTGTCCAGGAACCCCTGGCTTCAGGGCGATTTTGGGCTTCCCGAAGCCGTGCCGTCGAGCCGGGCCGAGAGGCATCAACAAGAGACTAGCAGGACATACACAAAGAGTCTTGGACTTGCAACAGGCATCAGACCCTCCGCTTGGTCGATCGCATTCTTCGCTTCCCTCAATATATACAACAACAGAAAGCTACCCTAGACCGGCCCTCTTCACTTGGCCGCAGCAGCCCGCCTGAGGGGTGGCTTCCGTTTCCCGTCCAGGGAGTACAACCCACCAGCAAAAAAGACGATACACGCGCCAACAAGCGTCCCAAACGCCAGCCGGTTTCCAAACAGCCATATGCTCAGCAGCAGGCTTACGAGCTTGCGGATGTTAAGCACGATCGTGACCGTCAGGGCCGACGACGCCGCCGCCAGCAGGTTCACGCCCCGTATGCACGCGTACTGCGTCAGCACGTTGAGCACGAGGTAGAACAGCTGGCTCGGGATCTGGATCTTGGCCAGGCCTTGCTGGATGGACGGCGACAGGTTGGGGTAGTCCTCGAGCGGGGGCACGGGCAGCGCGAGCGGGGCGCTGTTGGCGAGCTTCATGAACTGCTTCGTCAGGGACGGCAGGAAGGGCAGGAAGAGCGGCAGCGACAGGAGGTGCGAGTAGAAGAGGTTCTCCTTCCACTGCGGGCCGTAGATGCGGTACGTCTCCTCCGTGTAGAGGCCCATGATGGCCGAGAGGATCTGGGCGACGAACAGGATGGCGAGGCCGGTGCTGAAGCTTGCGCTGCCGACGGACTTGTCTGATGACGACCCCTGATGCATCATGTCAGTCTCAACTATTCAATCCGTAAGACGGGGTGTCCGAAATACCTTAGTCTGCGCATCGGACCAGGCCGCCGTGATGACGCCCACGGTGAGCAGCAGCACTGCGGTAACCTGGATCCGCGAGTATCTCTTGCCATACAGGCTCCCTGCCAGCATGGTCGTAATGCTGCCGCCCGACCGGAGAATGATATGCACCGGGACCGAGATGTCGTAGCTGAAGGCATGGTTGTTGAGCACGTTGATGCTGAAAAACAAGACTATGTTGATGAGCCATCGGCGGATCGGGACCTTGTTCGGCTTGAGGAAGAAGGGCGGGCGCTTCGGATCGAATTGCGACGGCAGCCCGATGACGGCGACAAAGAGGAACTGAACGAATGTCAAGAGCGTTCCTGTTGGCAAATCCCCTTGTTAGCCCCACGATGATATTGTTTCCCGCTGCTCCCGCGCACAGCGCTTTCGCGGCAACACAAAAAGTGATTCAAAACATACCGCTCGCGGGCTCGACCTTGATGATGGACTCGAGCGCAAAAACATTGGAGCAGCAGCCGCCAAAGATCAGCGACAGCATGGCCCCGACGGCCAGCCACTGCGGGATTGTCTCGATGAACATGCGGCCGGCCAGGGCCATGGCGCGGCTGAAGACGGGCCGGTTGTCGTCGATGCCGTACATCTCGGCCTTCTCGAGCGACGGGGCCGCGTTGATGACGCGGGGCGACGGTGCCGGCATGGCGTATGCCTTGTCGCCGCGGTCTTTGCTGTTGGGCGGCGTGTGCTGGTGTTTGTGCAGCGCCGGGCGCCGGCGAGCTGTCATGGCCAGGGGGGTTGTGGCGCGGGGGCCTTCGCTTCCAAGCTGCTACGG